>JAQQZY010000011.1:5924388-5940481 GCA_030068375.1 Ostorhinchus rueppellii | reverse complement strand
AATTAATTTGCACTGAAACTTTGTAAAAAAAAAAAAAAAAAAAAAAAATCGTGGTTGAAATCGAAATCGCAATATTTGCCAGATAAATCGCAATACAACTCTTTTCTTGAAATCCTTCAGCCCTACTCATGCACACACTGTAATGTTTTCAAAATAAAAGCCTCATTATACTCCTACTTCTCCTACTACTGACAGAATTTGAATCGTATAAAAAAAACACTGATTTGCTCGCTTACACACACACACAGGAATACGGTACGGTTTTCAAAATAAAAGCTTCATTAAAAATGTGAAATGATAACGTGTGTGTACATATATATAGCTACTTAAGGGCGAAGGCGGGGTACACCCTGGACAAGTCGCCAGTTCATCAAAGGGCTGACATATAGAGACAAACAATCAGTCTTACATTCACACCTATGGGCAATTTAGATTAGCCGATTAACCTATCAGTGGAGGAAACCGGAGTACCCGGAGAACATGCAAACTCCACACAGAAAGGTCCCAAGGTCCGCCCAGGAATCAAACCCGGGTCCTTCTTGTTGTGAGGCACGAGTGCTAACCACTGCACCACCTTGTCGCCGCCGCCGACTACTAAAAAGATTGAAGGTGTTATTTATTGCTTCATCACAGCTGCTGTTTTTTTAAATTTATGCTCTTATGTACTCTTGTAGAGTACACATGATAGTGAGAGGTGCAATATCTAATCAGTTAATTTACGTACAGGTTATTGATGCACAGGTCAGGGTCAGGGTTTTCTTGTGGAATTATTTGACCCATCCTACAAATAAAGTGACTTTTTTTTAAAACCCCACCTGTGGGTAAGTTGCTGATCTGCGCATCACAAGCACTAATCATCAAATAATCTAAAATATAATGGGCTATATGTCGCTAAATATTGGAACCTGCTGTAGGGAATTTATACATGATACTGTACATATTTTTATGTTTCTGCTCAATTGATGACCCACCCCACCCCATCTGCAAATAAAGGGACATGTTTTTGACCCACCCCAATCCGAGTATCCACATGTAACCCACTGATTGGCACATCAATATAGCAGATGTCACAATCATTTTTTTTCATTATCTTTTTATCAAGTCAAATATCTCATCAAACATTTACATCTCCCTTGACATGACTTCTGTTTTAAGGGGATTACTGGAGACTTTTTACTGTTTTTATTAGTGAAAATTCAGTCCATTGAGAAAATAATTGACATGTTAATTGATTTGCATGGATGACCTGGAGTGACAGAAATTCACCCAGAACTGCTATAATTTCAAGAATATTTTTCAGGAATTAGCTCCAATGTATTTAAAAATATGAACTGCGCTGTTATTCAATCTCAGTCTCACAAAATGGTGTGATTTCACGGTCCAGTTTATGTATGGTGACGTTTTATATGGATTTGGTGACACTGAGCAGAGGGAGGTACTGTTTAAACTAGAAACTAAGTACTAAACAGTTTAAGTCAGAGAAGTAACTCATTTTAAAAAGGTTTTTGTAAGATGTCTTTAGCGTTCTTTCAGTTTTTGTGGTTAAATTCACATATCAGACTGTACATTTTACTTGATAACAAAGTCTCACAGTGATATCCATAAGAAAGAGTAATTTCCAAACACAAATAATGAAGACCTCCTGTGGTGTTTTTCAAGGGTTCCATTTCTCACTTTGGCCAATCAATAGCTAATGGACACTAATACAAAGACCAGAACAAATATCATACACTATGAGTGCCCAATCAGCCAGTGGTTTTCAAATCAGAGCTCCTTCACTCATGGCTGGTGGAAGCTGGTGGCCTGATTAAGTCAATTATTACCCCATGCCACCTTACCTTGCCTCATATATGTTCAGCCCTCTGAGGCTGATGGAGTATGTCTAAAGTCAGTTATGTGAAGTAACCAAGATTAAAATAATAATGAATGGTGTTTCCTGGAAGGCCACAAATGTAATTTGATTTAAAGATGTGATTATACATTGTGTGACAGCAATCAGCTCACACTTACTGCTTGAATAGAGATCCTCTCTTTAGCAAATTAAATTATGTATATACTATTGTGTCTTTAAAGCAGTTATTGTGGAAGTGGCTTTCCATAGTATTTCCAAGTCTGAAAGAGTCAGAGACACCTACAGTGTCTGCACCATGTCTAATTGACTCCTATTTTCAATGCAGCCCTGTATGTATTTGATTGCAAACGCAGAACCTCATAAATATTCCAATGGTTATTCAGTAGCTTTCCAGAGTGAATACATCTACATGTTTTCAGTTCTATCAAAGACACTTTGTATACAATGACGGCAGACATTTTCCTAGATGTACTCGCACATCATAGCCTTGACCTTTAACCCAGTTTTCCATAATTATCTGCTGTAAAGTGCTGTGAAGTGTACCAATGGAAGAATCAAAGAACTTGGGCAGGTAAAGGACTGGAAAGGCTCCTGCTATGGACACGGGTGAAGGCTCCTATTAACCACTTCCTACAGAGGCCATTGAAACTCCGAAGAGGATCAGCCTTGATAGGAAAGGTGTTTGGTCTGCTGGGTGAGCTGCTGCCCACAGCAGGACAATAATACCCCCATGTCTTGACAAAGATCGGGCCAACTTGGCAGTCTGACACACAGACGGCCACTGTGATGTCCTTATCGTGGGGTTTATTCTGTCTTTGCTGTATAAACAGTTTCTTATCTTATTGCTTCCCTGTTGGCTGCAGGTCTGCCTTAACAGCATGTAGCTTGAGAGGAGCCATCATTAGGGAGAACTATGCTATGTTTACACAGCAGCCAAAAGTGTCCCACCACAGATTAAGTTTTCCTCCCCCATGTGTCACCAGTGGGATGTTTCAGAATCAATTGCAAGGAGCAAAAAGCAGAATTACAAAGGGGCAGCAACAGACAGCCACATGACAGCCTGAATATTACATATACACAGAGTGATTTAATGTGATTTTCTAGTGTTTCTTGTTCAAAGTAAAGATGTTGCAAGCAGAATTAAAAAAAAAAAAGTGTGTGTGTGTATATTTATTCATCATCATCTCTGCAGTGAGAACTTGCCATATGAGCTACAGAATTCAGTGGACAAATGGAGCTTAATGCACTGTATCATACAGGTGTGTACTTGTGTTTGTGAGTGGGTGATATATACATATATGCTCATCTGAGGTTTGCAGTTAAAGCAGGTAGAGATAAGGACAATCTACTCATTCACTTGTGTTGTTGCTTCAAAAAATATTTCACATCAAATTTATAAGATAACCATCACCCAGCCCACTTGGTATTATCTGTCATGATGTGCTTCAGCATCCCAAAATGATAGAAAAGGAGGAAAAAAATGCAGCCAGTACTTTATCTATGTGAGTGTTTTGCATTACAGGTGCAGCTTGCTGTTAACAACTAGTTGTGTGAACAGATGGTAGGTTAGTCACACACATACACAAGCACATCTGCATGCACCAGAGGCTGAGGGAAATTATAATGGAACTGTCCATCAAGTCAAATCAGTGACAAACATGGAATATTTTAATCTATTCCAGTAGCAGAGGGGAGACGGAGAGCTTTCCATTTATGCTTCAGGAACATTGAGTTCTTTTTTTCAGTTCCAGAGGAAAATATACCAATTTGTTTAAATGCCCAAAACTTGTTGCTGTATGTCATAAATATTAATTAGCCCAAATTCAGAATTACAGTTACTCAAATAGGTTGACAAACAGGACCCAGCACTTAAAAATGCTGCAGTATCCTTATGACATGTTTTTTGGGGGGTGGGGTAACAGAGTTGTTCTGTTTTTCAGTGTTTGCTTTTTGTTTGTCTGTGCGTGTACTGTATGTGTGTATGTGCTGGTCTTTACCTATGCACCTGCATTTCGAAGGTAAAAGGGTTATAAATCACTGTCTCTGTGTGTGAGCATATGTTTGTGTTTTTCTTGCTTTCTCTGCCCGTTATGAGACGCTGCCTGACCTGACAGTTGGAATGGATCGCAGTCATTATTTATGATGCCGTCCACTCATCACCATGTGTTGTCACCACACGAGCTGTCAGCTGCCACAAGATGGTAATCGCACAAATGGCATTTTGCTAGAACCTCTTAGATAAGTATCTGTGGTAAATAACTGTATGGTGTGTTGTGTTCCTTGTGTGTGTGTGTGTTTGTGTGTCAGAGAAAACGATAAAGGCAGATAAAGATAGGAATGTGGATGGAACATTTTTCATTCTGATCACACGTGTACCCAATTCTAATTTAATTCTGAGGAGGGTTTCAGCCTGAGGGTGACACTCAGCTGACTGTGGTTGTGTCTCCCTGTAACAATTCATCATCAGTGTATAATTATTGTAAATAATGAACTCTCTGTGGAAGCCTTTATATTGGTGCTGACTGATAATTCATCGTTTCAACTTCATTGCAATATGAACATGCACACAACGCACTTCTTAATATGTGCATTAATATTTGTGTTATTTATCAAACAGTGCCTGTATTAGGGGCCTCATTAATTATTTGTAAAGTGCATGTGTATACAAATGGAATATCGAAACCATAAAATAAAATGAGTAAAATTAGCTGGATTTCCATTACCCTCAGGAACATGTAAATTGTGCAATAGAAAACTAGTCATGGAAACACAGAAATGTCACAAAACCTGTCAAAGTTTTTTATGCTCTCATGAGGGGGTTTTTGAGACATTTTGGTATAGAAGAATTGCACAGACATGTAATGGACACACATTTTGCACATTTTCACTCCTCACAGGCATGACAAGTCTGGTGCCATGAGAGGTTCAATAACATAACGGTTGATTAAATGTTGCCGGGGTCATTTCGGAAATTCTTGGTGAATTCTGTACAATTCTCTCCCAGAAATCCATTATGTGTGTCGGCTGTCATAAATAAGGACTTTGCTTTGGGACGATCAGGCGCACCTGCAGAGTGAAGTTGTGAGGTACGCATGGACTGCACCCCCTTATCTCGCTCTCTCTGCAACAACTACAACATATTGTGAGATGGGTAGACGGGACTTAATTAGAATCATGCATCAGAAGCCAAACACTCTTCAATGGAAACACCTACGAGTAGTAACTGTCAAAATGATAGAATTATCACTTTTATTTTGCAGAAAACTATAATAGAAACCCAGCTAGTGACAGATGGCCAACCAGCTATGATGAAAATCAGAATTTCTCAAAAAGCATACTTTCTCAATTCTTCTCATCCGAGTTTTTTTTCTTGCCCCCTTTTTCCTTATTTCATACATGGAAGGACTGTGATACAAGGATAGGACATAAGTGAGGTTTATGTTTAGAAACATAAATCAGTTTCATGTTCACTAGGCTAAATTCTTAATCTTAATTTTACTGAATTCTTCACCTTATGTAAAACCAAGATTGCTGACCTGTATGTGAGAGTATTAATAACAAACAGGTCTTTTGTACTGGGTCTTTTAGACATGATCTGAAACAGTAATATGGAGCTTTTTGGCAAGATTAAACATATTTTAACCTTATTTGCAGAGAGTGTCACTAGATAAAAAGAGCTGCATTCATTCAGAGCGAGCATCTCTATTTCTACAGAGCCATATTGGCCATTGTGCTAGTGTATTAGGGATCCCTTGTAACAACAGACTTGAAAGACTCGCTTCCTGACTGGTAATTTGCTTAAGAATGCTTGAGACTTGACGTGGACTTTCCCCTGAAGACATTAAAACAGCTCTGGTGGCTCCCGAATGGAAGAGGTATGACAGAAGAGATAACAGACCCCATGGCGGTTAACAGGGTGGTTTGTTGGGCTTCAAACTAACACCACTCGCCACTTTCTCTGTGTATCTCTGTCTCTTTGTCTCTCCCCTTCCCCTTATGGTGACATTTTTCGGGGCTGCTTGATGCCATGAATGACAACTAGGGGCTCTTTGGAGTGTATGTCGACAGAGTGGCCTGGCAGAGGGAGATAAGGAGAAGGGCCCCGCACACATGCACACAGACCGACACACATACACATGCATATTGTCCATGCCCCTAAAAAATGTACACAGGGCTTTCATAAACTCAATCATTCAATGCTAATCTAATTGTTTTGTATAATGAATATACATGCACAATGCCTGTTTATCAATGTATCTGCTCCAGAATTGATTAGAGGTGAAAAACAAAGCGACGCTAGAAACTTTAAAGTAAACCTCTAAAAACGGCACTAAATTGCCGAACCAGCATGGATCCTGTTTCTTTAGTTCTCAGTTTCTCCTCCAGGATCAGAGGCCTTTTTGATAGTGATTATCGAGATTGAAAACGGTTTGAATTTCAGCACATATGTACAAGCTGGAGACAAAAACACACCTGTTGAATTGCACAACTCCAGTGCAGTGTGAAAACACTAAAAGCATTTCTACGAGCGTACTCCCCGTAAGCCACAGATGCTCATTAATATGTATAACTGTACCCAGTAACTCAGGGTGACACACACACACACACATGCATAGACATGGAGCCATCTTCTCCTCCACACCAGTGTAAAGCCCCAGCTCCAGCTTGCTGCCCTGCCTCGGGGATAGCAGCAGCAGATGGGGCCTGTTCAGATGTGCCGAGTACCCAGATCTGTTGGTTGGAGCCCCAAGAGGCACCGTTGATCATAGAAATGAAGTGGAGATGACACTGATCACTCTCCCGCCTCATCCTAGAGCTCCCTGCTTTGACTAAATGCAGAGGAACTGTGAGATACTTAAGGTGCAGTAAGGGTAAGGAGAATGGCAGAAATATGGGAGGTGAATGCAAACAAGCTCAAATCTCTTTATTGGGGAAAATTTGAATGCAGACAGGACTGCTCTACCACCTTGTTAACCAAAAACAACACACAGAAGGGGTGAATTGTCAGTGATAAGCCAGAACAAAAAAAAAGGAAAAAGAAAGAAAAACACCTCTTGATTGATTTTGGTATTTCTGAGGCAGCTCTAATTATATGCTTTTGTTACTGACACTGATGAAATACTCAGAAACAGTTATTGATTCAGCTGCCTGACTTGTGTTTTTTTTCCAAGGCAGATCCATTGCACTATAGCTGGTATCAATCTTTATCGCAGTTTCAGGTGCCTCCTTTAGCTGGGCAATTAGTTTTAATTACAGGATCTTATATGGAAATTGATTAGTCTCCATGACTGTAATAGAGGCCTTTTAGAAGACACTGCCTTTTTTTTTCTATTACACTGTAAAATAAGTATTTATTTAATTTAACCTGTAACTAATGCGTGATATGTAAGGTGCAGCCAAATATTCATGAACTCTTTATTGTAACTTGTAGATAAAGTGTTCATTGAGAAATAGTCATCTCAGGATGTTTGGCGGGATTATAGATTGTAAAATATGGTCCTGAATCTGTTGATGAGAAGCATCGTCAGTAACTTGAAATTAAACCATCATTCTAACAGAGCTGATTTTTCATCCTGAAGAAGTGCCTTGAGGTTTATTATCTAACGTCCAAGTCGATATATGTATCGACAACAGCTACCTAAAAAAAGGTGCAGCAGGGATGAAGTCATGGCCAAAGGATTGTATCCAGTCATGAAAAGCACTTCTCAGTTCCTGTTCTCCTTTTACCAGATAAAGCTCTTTTCTTCAGTAGATGACACACTGGATAATTGTATATAATTGGATTTGGCAGTTTAGTGACCTTGTGGTCTGTTTGATTTGACAGTGGATAACTTAAGGATGAGAGTCTTTGTCATTGTGTATGTATCTGCAGGTTTTAGACTTTTCATAGACAAGATGAGCCACAGAAGACATGATTAGAAATCTGATCCCGACTAACCTGATGGCAGATGTTCAGCAGTGAGTGTGTGAGTGTGAGTCTAACTACTTAATACATACTAATGTTATCACTCTTGTGGATCATCAGAATCAATCTTTTTATAGTGTCACATAATAGGAATTTCTAGTAAGTGAAGGAGAGCAGTGAAGGGCCCACAGGGGATTTGAGTTCTTTGTGCCTGAAGCTGGAATATTAGCATTCATAGAGTACCATGGATTAGAGCAGTAATCCTCAGGAAGCTTGTTTTTTTCTGATTTTCATGATATCTTTGGTGCTAACCAGTTTTGTCTTTGGTGTTTTTACACTGCACTACACAGAGCACTACATTAACGTTTCCTGTCAGTCCATCTTTTCAGTCTGCAGTTGGCTTTATTCAGGGTAAATTTCTGTAAATGTTAGGAACACAAAAAAACAAACAAACAAAAATACAGCTTTGGTGCCACAGTTTTAATCCAAGCGCAATTCTAAAGAAGTTTTTGATATCCCAACATCCCCTAGTGAGAAGCCAGCTGCACTAGAAAGTAGTCAGGCCGCTCACCCCCAGTCCACCATGCTTGTCAATTACAGTGAAAAAAATCCATTGTAATTATAATCCACCGTAAGATTTTATGCCTCCTTCAACTTGTAAACTAGTGACCAAGTGATGCCCCCTACTACTACGCACAGTATGGCACAGAGGCCCCATATTTCAGGGTTTCTCTGTGATGTGTACTCTGAGCCACTAATCCAGTTTCCTTTTGGCTCCCTGGGGATGAGCTGATCCAGGGGCGTCTGGTATTCAGCCCTACACACTGCTAGAAATGGCTACCATGGGGGATGAGGTCAGGATGTGCCAAGTTGCTGGTGCAGCACCAGCGCCTCTCTGATCTACTTCCAGATTCCCCGGTGGAACGGTGGTAGTGGGTGTAAGATGGAGGAGAGAGGGATCAGATCAGTAAGGCGGGGCTGCCATTGCCTCAGTCTAACCAACCTGCAGCCCAGTGCCTCCTCCTCTTTTTCTTTTCCTTTTTTTTTTTTTTTTTTTTTTTTTTTTGGAGAGACAAAATGCAAAGAATGCAAAAATAGCCCAGAGAACAGATTGAGTGGTTTTCTTAAAGAGCTGTCATGGGGCCCAAAACAGC
The DNA here is from genome assembly GCA_030068375.1 of Ostorhinchus rueppellii. Classification (NCBI taxonomy): domain Eukaryota; kingdom Metazoa; phylum Chordata; class Actinopteri; order Kurtiformes; family Apogonidae; genus Ostorhinchus; species Ostorhinchus rueppellii. The sequence goes on along the minus strand of JAQQZY010000011.1, from coordinate 5,931,570 downwards.
ACGGCGGATTGGAGGATGAAGTCGTGACAGATGGGATCAGTGGAGCCTAGCATAACAGCCCTATCTGATTAAGCAATCCTACACTATATGAGTACTAGCCAAAAGCATGGTGGTGATGGTTCTGGAGGCAGCAGTAATCAAAATATTTACACTTCATACAGTATTGAAGTCTCAATGGTATTGGCAGTTGTACCTCTTTGCACATGCCTACATGTATTCACACTTATAAGCACATCAATATCAGGTGTGGCTGAGAGATAAAATGGTTGTCTTACACCTGAGGCTTGTGTTGGTTTTCAGAGAATTCCTCTGTGTAAGAGGCTGTTTTAATCTGTTTTTCTACTTATTTTAGATAGCCAGGTACTGGAAAACTTATTTATATTTCCACATTTCTATTTTAACAAATTTTATATGCCAAAGAAGTACTCTTTAAACATGCTACTCTTTCAGATGGATTTTGCACAGCTTTGATTTTGACTTGCTAGTCTTAGATAATAATATAATTATTAGCATGTCTATATTCATTCCTCTCGTTGGCACTTTATCACTATCGTTAGTATTCTATCAAGACTCACTTTCAACAATACAGCTTTGGCAGTGCAGTGTGGTTGTAATTGTACACAGGGTTAATAACTATATAAAATGGAGTTATCACTAAAAGGTCATTTTGCTGCAGTGGGGAGATTTATAAAATGCTTGTCCTTTTTTGTTTTTATGTTGGCATTTACCTCACCAGGCAATGCAGTGTAAAACAGTATTTTAATGATCATCACAGCTTATTCAGATACATCCTTAAAATAACAACAGGATCCTCTTATGTGGTTTTAGAACTGTTGTAAATGAAAATGACCTCTGACTTCTCTGGGTTGAATATAATGTATCTGGTTTGTAATAAACACACACAATGGCAAGCTTAATTGCTTGTAGAGAAAGGCACACTTGAGTTCCTCAGTTAGAAGGAAGTTCCTCTTTTTTTTTTTTTTTTTAAAGGAATTGGGAAAAAGGCTGGACCAAAGAAAGGCACATGCATTAATGACAAAGACATTTCTGAGAATAACAAAAGCAGAGAGCAGAGTAATGTTGAGCTGATCCTGACTCACCATGCATGGCTGTCATCATGGTCGCAAAGGTAACTGGAGCCAGTTGCCATGCCGACACGGGTCGGGCTGCAGTATGTCATGCATTTGACCATACAAGACCTGAATAATGATGAGTGACCTTCAAGAGACTGAAACTTTTGGAAGAATAAAACTGGAAAGGGGGGGTGGGGGTGGGGGGTGTCTGTATTCTGCTCCTCCACATTCATAGGCTCATGGACTTTGAGGGCTCATACATCCTAGGAACCATACAGTAGGTGACACTCTCCATCAGTAAAGGAAAAAAAAAGGTATGGTTGGAAGTAGTGATGGGCTTTTGGCATTTCTACACAGGTAGGACTGTAAGCAAAAAATCAGTGTTACTTACACTTTTATATAGAAAATATGTGCTAGCACTTGGTACCGTTACCTGTGTCTGACGTTCTTTTTATTATTAGCGTTTTATATTGATACCTCTTCACACATCCTCCCACAGCATGTTTTCTTCCTTTTGTCTCTTTAGTTGAGGTGTTTTCAGCACCTTTCATACGTGAAACTCCATTCCAAACAGAGCTAGGCTATTTCACAGCATAACGGCACCAAACGTCTCCTACATTGTGTTTAACATTGTTGAAATATTTGTTTACAAGGTTCAGTGCCGTTTAATTTTCTTGTGATCAGCTCTCTCTCTCTTTCTCCCTCTCCTTAGCTCCTTCTGCTCACTCGAACTCAGGAGCCCTATTGTTTGAATATGCAGAGGACTTCTCTCTGCTGATATTTGTTTAGTTTGCCTAATTAGAGTTTGGTGAGATGAAAGCAAGCAGCAGGGCTTTTTGCTCAGCGTCTGAAACTAAATGGTATACTGTTGTCTCCGAAAAGACAAAACAAAAACAAAACAAAACAAAAAAAAAAAAACAAGTTGCGATTTGTTCTGTCCTTAATTTTGGATAGTTTCTGCAATTTCATCGCATGTTTTAGCCTCAGGTGAATGGGGAAATGCATGCCACTGTTCTCTTACACACGTTCCCATTGATTGTATAGGCCAGTGTTTTTCAACCTTGAGGTCAGGATGCCACATGGAGTCACCTGGAATTCAAATGGGGTCATCTGGAATTTCTAGTAATTGATAAAAATAAATATAAAAACTATATGGTGAGTGGAGAGAGACGATCACAATATATAAAAGACATGACAAGCTGTGAAGCTCAAACTGAAGCACTGTGGTACTGTTTACCTTTCAAATGTTCATTGTGGTCGGTTTAAGATGCTGCGGCTCGTTCATAATTCATAGTTTTAGTTGTTGTTTTTTCAGTATTAATATGCGGCCTCATAAATACAAGCTGGGCTGACAAATCCTGACCAAGGAAAATAAAATTCTCACTCTGCGCAGTAATCTGAACCTGCCTTTTCTGCCTCCGTCCATTATAATATACATTATAAAGACTAAATGTTGTCTAAAAAAACAAATTAATTTTAGCCAAAAAAAAAAAGTACCTTTTTAATGTCTGGGGTCGCCAGAAATTTGTGATGTTAAATTGGGATCAAGAGTCAAAAAGTTTGGAAACCACTGGTATGGACTGTAGCACTCCACCATAATCTACAAGTCTATATTGTAGGAGGGTTGGAGAGGACTCAACCACTCTTAACCATGTAATACTGTAAGAAGTGATAACATACAATCATGTGCATGTACAAGAATCAACATGGATATTACATTTTTGTTTAGACACATTACATCACATTGATGAAGAGAAAAATGTAGAGTAGAACCAGACTCTAAACCAGCAGCCTCTGAAACCTTTACATCTGTGGATGCGATGGTTTACAGCAATCAACACATCTCAATGAGTTAATCTTTGTTTTTAAAGGAATGATATATTTTTTTTTTTTTTTTAAATGGAATTATGCATTTTAAAACATTTCCCTGTGGTCTACAAAATCTGTAAATGTTATGCTTGAGTCTGAATTCTTCATTAATTCAACTCCACAGGTCCATCTTCAACCCTATTTCTGACTAATGACATCATAAAAGTCGTTTTTTAATCACTGGACCTTTAAATACAAATGAACCACTTCATACCCCACCCCCTCCAGGTTGATGGCTGTGCTGCTCTGTCCATTTCAACCAATGACTGAATATTTTAGGTAATCAGCTCAAAGTTGAACATATTTGGACTACAGCTGCTGCTGATGAACAATTATGGCATATTCAGAGAAATGTTCTTCAGAAGCCTGACCGTGTATATGCAAATTTTGTGATGTAACTAGTTATAGACATAACAAATTAAGCAGAAATTAAAACAGGTTGTAGAAATCCACTTATTTTTTCCAAAATGTATATAAAGATAGCTTTGTAGCACCTGGAAGGTTCAAATTCTAACTTTTTGAAGTATTACAGTCCCCAAATACACAAATAAATATACCAAGACTAATAAAAGTGGGTTTGCAAAACATGACCCGTTTAATGTCAGAAAGTGAAACAGAATTGTTTGCTAATAGCTGAAATGTGCTCTTATAATTAGGCAAATGTCTCCTTGACATGCACATCAGCGATCAAGTTAACTCCAGACAAATTTGATATCAAGGTGCTGTGTTTCTTTGTTCCTCTGTTTTAAATTAATGCAGTGCTGTAAATTATTGCACCAGTTATCTGCATATCAACGTATCTATTTTAACAACGGTTGTAATAAATTGAACAATTTCAATAATTTATTGTTTCATCACCATCAAATGACCCCAATACCCCCAGGGTGCACGCCATCAGTGATCTGTGTGAAACAACAATTTCTCTAAGATCTTTGTGATATCAAAGTCTCATGATATTATAACTTAGTATTTCTTGGCTCTTAAATGTATTAACTAAATATTATAAAGTTCATGATAACAATGAGAATGTTAATCAGGTATAATGTTTACAGAGTTTGTCACTTTGGTGTGGAGTGTTAGCATGCTGACATTTTCTAATTAGTACTAGAGTACAAAATAGAGCTGATTAGCATGTCATTAGTGTTGCAGGTATTTTTGTATTTACCCGTGTCTGTGAATATTGAGCATTTTTACTCAATTATAATCAGAGGTGTCAAAAGAATTCACATTCATTCCTCAAGTAGAAGTATAGATACTAGGGTTGAAAAGGACTCCTGTTGAAGTATCAACTCAAGCTTTTTACTCTGGTAAAAGTGTAAAAGTACTGGTTTCAAAACTACTTAAAGTATAAAAGGAAATGTCAAGGGGGAAAAATGCCATTAGGACAAAAGCTTAGGTTACACCACAGGGGTCTAGAGTGCGCTACCCCACATCCCCGAAAGGCCATAATGACTATAATGTTATATTTAAAGGTTAATGTTGAAACATTTGGGATGCACTAGGCTACCTGTTTCAGCTGCATATATGCCCATTGAAGATGGTCTTCCTGGCTGCTACCAACCTCCTCGCTGGCGCTTGGTTGGGACATTTCACTCGAGTTCTCTTGAGTCTCTTTCACAGACATCTTCATACTAGGATACATGTATCTGCTATGTCCTTACTGGAATGTGATGTGATTTGTACAGGTGGGATGGATCTCATATAAACTAATAGGGTGTCAGTTTGGTATATATTTCATACTATATTATCCTCATCCAACCACAATCAAATTCACTCCGTCCGGGTGGTGCAATTTATCTGAATAGTTTTATTTTTTGAATGACGACAGGCCCAAATTCAATGGGAGTAACAAAACAGTTTTTAAAATATAAGGACTGGAAAGTACAGTATGAAAATATAAGGAGTAGTAATAAAAAGTCAGCTGAAAAAGGATCACTCCAGTAAGGTATAGAGAGCCAAAATTTCTCTTTAAATCAAGTAAGGAAGTATATGTACTGTGTTACTTGATACCTGTAATTATACTCCGAAGTTAAACAGTGAAGGTATTCACCAAAGCTGCTATAGTTCAAGCGAAGTGACACATGAACCTGTGGATATTCAGAACTGTAGTTGCACAGGAATGCAGTTGTAGAAAATGAGCTTCAGTTCATCTGGCACATGTCAAGATACTTCAGAGGTTCTATTGAATTAACATTGTTATTGGCCAGTGATTTAACATAGGTCTTTTGACTGTTATAAGCAAATACAAGTATTAACTCTCAAACTCTTAACTCTTTTGTTAAAATAAAACAACAACAGCAACATATATTAATAGTGCTCAAAGAATGAAGTCTACTGATCCCATGACTACTGCAGATCAAAGTTATAGGGATTGACTGACTTCTTTTTTTGGTTGTTGTTGGTCTGTTTCACAGTTGTCTGAATATTCCAGTGAAATCGAAACATGTTTAAGGAAAAGTCAAGGGATCATTAAAGGTCAGAGAAATGGGAAGTCTATTTCAGTTGTTATGGAAACCAATTAAACATTTTTTGTAGTTTTTCAGTGTGGACTGAATGATTGATTGATCATCCCAATATCATTGTTACAAAGAAATGTAAAGATTTCAGAAGTTCACCACTTACTTTTATAATAAGCTGTCATTTTATTAATTGGGTAATGCAAATTTAAGCATCACCTGTATTTCATTCTCCACCTTGAACCAATAAACACACTATTGTGCTACTCGGTAAAGAGGATATATCACTTGGGACTTCTGATTCAGTTAAACTAAGCTGCTTCTTATTCAACACAAAAAGAACTCCAGCCTGAAAAAATAGGTGCATGAATTATGAATACATTTGTCAGCCAATTTCCATTAATTCTGCCATAATTACCCAACTCCCTCTCAAATGACTGAACTTCCAGGAGCACTGCAGATTCTATGGTCTAATGGTGTTTACCCGACCCAATGAGCTAAATGAAGTTAGTGCATCGTCTCAGTTGGAAGACATTAATTTTCCATTATGGGATGTTGTTGTAGTTACCTGCTGAGACACACCCCCAACACAAGACAGGAAGTCACCCTGTCAGAACCTCACAGGGAGCCACATTTCCAGCAAAAGTCATTACAATTTATTTTTTTCCCTATCATGAAACTACAGTCTGCTGCCGTGCTGTTAGTGGAGAGGAACAGGATGCAAGCTTCTAAATGCTGGCTGAGGAATAAAATTGTCAAAATGAAACATTAAACATCAACAAATGCCCTAGGCAAGGTGCTATTTTGCACTAATGTCCCTGTAGATTACTCTGACTTGAGCTGCAGTGTCTCTGAGGACCGGGAGATTTTGTTGTTCTTTATCTACTGGAATACAGTAACTTTTTCAGTAGCGGTAACTGTGATAACACAAAATGCAGTTTTCATGACATTTAATATATTTTGAGTTGAAACTTTTTCCTCAAGTATGTTTATTGAATTTTGTTCTTTTTCTGTCAACACAACAATAACAAAGGGCTCAGTGGAGCATTGGTCGGAACAGTAGTCATAGATTAATAACAGAAATTATAATGGAAGCAAAAAACAATACAATGCACAGTTGCTTCTTTTTTAACATAAGTCATTGAATAAAAAAAAAAGAAAGAAACCTCTCAGATGACAAAGAATCATAGTACCTGTGGCAATAAGGAGGCATCCTAATTAGTTAAGGGGGATGTTTGCAAGTGTTGAAGCTGCTGTAGAATTGGAAAAGTGGAGATTTGTGACTTCATATCTTTCATGAACCGTCCCTTTGATAACCGCAGCAGCATATTCCAGAGGAAATATCTCCATAATTATTTTATGTCACTTTTGCTGTAGTGGGAGGTTTGTCATTTTTCCGTGGCATAGATAACATATTGTTCCTTGCACTATATACAAGGATATTTTACAGTCTGCTGCCAGCAATTGTATCCTGAATCAGATGTCCTAGGAGAAAGGAAACAGGGTTCATATGCAAAGCCACACCAAATACTTTTTCCACAGCTTGCCAAATATCCATCCAATAAGCTTGGCTTTTATGATGGGAAGAGATGCAAAGAGTGTAGGTCCCCACTAAGATTTTACACTTGAGGTGCAAAGGTGAAAGCTGGGGTTTCATTTTATATCTTCTGTTGGGAGAAAAATGCAAAGCTTGCAGGATGGTCAGTTGCGTTGGGGGGGGGGGGGGGGGGGGGGGGGGGGGGGGGGGGGGGGGGGGGGGGGGGGGGGGGGGGGGGGGGGCGGGG
>JAQQZY010000011.1:5881974-5899885 GCA_030068375.1 Ostorhinchus rueppellii | reverse complement strand
TTTTTTTTTTAAACTGGATCGGGGGTCTGGATCGGAATTTTTCCGTGCCGGCCGATCCGATACCGATACGCATTTTTGGCTAATATCGGTGGCCGATCCGATCCAAGTATCGGATCGGGACAACCCTAATTTTTATATTGTACTATTTATCTTCATATAGTTTTAAACCTTGCATACCTCTTTACCACACTTTTATCTTCCCTTGTCAGGCTGCTGTAAATGCAAATTTCTCCTGGAGATCAATAAAGTATCTATCTATCCATCTCACATATTTATATGAAATCTGAAATACATTTATTATATGAACAATTTTCCACATTTGGAAGTTTCAACTTAAGTCCAATATGCCCTTTCTATGTTGAAGATTACACCTGCTATGACCAATATTCTCCACACTGTACTTCAAATCAGAAAACAGAACTTTCAGCATTACGTTTCCAAATAAGATTAAGCGTGTTTTGAGTTGAGATTTGAGTTATACTACTATACTATCTGAAGTTAATTACAGGAAAAGTAAATAATGTTATGCCCCCAGGTATCAGGGTGCAACATGAAAAAGCAGATTAAAAGGAGAGTTCAGTCACACAACACCTGGTACCCAAATAGGAGATTTATTGAAGAACAAAGTCCAGGAAACCCAATGAATAACAATAATGACTCAAGTGTGCAGTCTGTTATCAAGAAGCGAACCATCAATAGACAACATTACAAACTATAGATACACATTAAACAGCCAAATGGAGACACTAAAATACAGCCCAAACATCAAATAGAACACTTTTCTTTAGTTCTTAGACCTTTCTGCTGCTTATCTATGCTGTACTTTACCACATTATTACCGTATTCCATTAGTGTAGAATATGTCCCAGAAGGCCCATGAAGATTTATTTATGAAGTCTCTTTTATTGCTTTCTCAGTTGTCTGGAATATGTGGTCTGGCTACACTGATACCATTTCTCTGATCCAGATGTGTCCTCAGTGTGTTCCTGAAATTGACCTAGTAGGTGTGAGGATTCTAGTATTGTTTGGGTGCTCTGTGCAAAAGAAATGTGTGATGTCTATGTGCTGAGATCCATTAGCTGACAATAAAAGTATAATGACAGAAGTGGATTTTAATTATCAGTTTCTTCCTCTTCCTCAAGTTTTTCATATTCATATAAGAAGGTAATATGCAAAATAACATGCTTGAAAACGATCACCTTTGATGAAAATTTCTCAGGTGGACAGATATTTTTTTGTCTTGTGAGGTATACGGAGGGTGATACTTGAAAATAGAAAGGCAGTAAGCCCCAGGATATTATTCTGATAGTTTCCCCTATGTGCCATGATACACCATGCAAAATTTCAGTCTTATCTGACTATTTATGAGGTTGCAGTCCCCTAATATATGCAATTACATCATTTTGCCAGAAGCTTTTCCCAAAAGGGTTTTTTTTTTTTTTGGCCCCTGAGGCCAAATGGCCCCGAGCTGGGGGTGGAGATTATCAACTTGTGGTGTCCCAATGTATAGGATAACGGGAAATAATCGTGACAAAAAAGGTAGTAAAAAACATCCAGAGGGGTGGACCTGGCTCTTGGGCTATAATTATGGTGGGTTTCTTTTCATACAATCAACAAATAGCCTCTAACTTTATTTAGGCCTATTTCTATTCCTGTCCATTGTAGTCCATCTTTAAAACATAGCTTGCTGTGACCTTTTAATCCCCCTCAGCCAAATATAGTCTAAGATTCTGTTGAAAGTTACTGCCCTATAATTTAATTAGATTGTCTTTGTGTAAAACTTACCACATATATATTTATATTTGACAGTACTTACACATTATAAATGCATAAGGCAGTTTGACCTTGAAAAAGTAGGTCACAGTCACCTATTTTCAATAGGTTTCTGCTCCCTGCCAAGATGCATCCACAGTATAAATTTGGTGCAGATATGTCAATGTATTCCTCAGATAATGCAATTATGTTGTTGAATAGATGGATGGACAGGCAGACAAACTAAACGATTACAATACCCCTTCAGCAAGAAGTTGGCCGAGGGGTAAAAATTGTAGCGTCACCATGGCTGACCCACATAACGTCTGTCTACGGCAGATTCTCTCAGAGCCGTGGTTGTTTTTGCTTTGACCTCATGATGCTCTCCAACAAGGACAAGGAAAACTGGTTAAGTTTTTGAACGGAACCTAAATTACTTTGGCCTGATTATCCAACTGTACACCGTCTTAATGCGTTGCTTTGCACTGATGATCATAACGTTACCTCTAATTTTCTTCCCATTATCCTAAAGACATGCCTATTTGGCCCATTCACTCTGTATTATACGATTGGTTGTTTATAACAGCATGTGTGTTGTGAGTAAATGTTTACATCTTTATGCAAGTGTACGTCTCAGCGGGCCCCTCTAACATATGCTGGACAGTCAGTGTGCCGCCTCTTCAGTGTGAATCCCAACACTCCCTTTCATTCAGAAGCTCTCCCGGGATGATTGTCTGATAACGCGCTTCTCGCCAAGACACTCAGTAGGTTGGAGTGCAGATTCTGTCTGATGACATCCGCACTGATCTAGGATGTGCTCACCCAATGGGGAGTCTCACTATGGTGCTCCACCAGGCAAAAGCCTCCTGCTTTTTCCTCCTCCTCTTTCGGTGCGTTCTTTCACCCTCTATATACTTCACATTCTGTTATCTCTGTCTCTTTTCTCCCCCCCCCCCCATCTTCCTCTTGCCATCATTTCCTCCCTTCTTCCTTCTCTCTCTCTCAAATACTCTGTCTTCACAAGATGCGTCACGGTGTTTAGACTAATTGACAGCACCTCTTGGGCATGACACAAACAGAGCCTGCATTTACAAGTCAAATATGTATAAGGAGCTGTGTGTGAATGGTAGAGAGCCAGGCAGAGCAGAAAATGCTGTAGGAAGGGGGTAAAGAGCGTGTGCAAGTATGTGTGTGTGGGGAGAGGGGGGGTAGTGTAAAATAACTGGATACTGGAACAGGGGCTAAAAATGGGGCACAGAAGGAGCTCCAGAGAAGTAAAGGAAGCCTTATACAGCAAGAACAAATGTTTGTGTGCTCATGTGTAGCTGCTCACTGAAGTTTGTCTCAGTGTGTTTTTGCTTTGAATGAATGCAGGTCTGGTTGTGTCAGTGTGAACACATGAATGTCCACGCATGCATAAGTAAGTGCACAGGCAGAAGACTGTTTTTTTTGTACAGTAGGCAATATGCATGCAAAATATATAGGGACAAAAGCATTTGTGTGTATGTGTGTGTGTCTGTGTGTGCATGTATGAGAAAGTGGCTGTCACTGCAGAGAAAAATCCAGACTGCGGGGCAGAGAGGAAGATGATGGATGAACAGGTAGCTGCCTCCAAACCTCTGCAGCTGGAATGAAGCCATACAAACACACCACACTTAGCTATCAATCTGGCTGTCAGCAGATTACTCTGTCCGACACACACTCACATAAAGCGAGTGTGAAAGAGAGAGGGAGCGCAGCAGGTGCAGCAGAGAGGTGAGGAACAAAAGATAGAGAGATGTTGGAGAGGGAGGAGACGAACGTGGAGAGAGACTGCGAAATCACTCAGCTTCTGAGAAGGTTTGCGTGTTGATGAGTATGTGTGTACCCCCCACCATCCCTCCCTGACTTTTTTTTTTTGCCCAGTTGCCATGGCAACCATCATCCTTATGCTTGTGTGTGTGGGGGGAATGTAAAGTCAACGTCGGGGCTTGCAGAAGCTGCATTGTCCACACCTCAAAGCTGCACTCTACCCTTCGGCTCTGAGCTCGGAACAAACCAAAAAAACGACTCCCAGAAAACACAGTTCACCAATAACCCTCACATCCTGTACTCCACATACAGCCCAACCCCCGCTGGCCTTAGATAATCAGCACAGTTTGAGTGTATTCATGGCCCCAGTTACATAGCACAAAACAAGGACCCACAGAACGACCAGGTGTTTGTTAAGAACTGTTCTAGATAGAGCTCCATTATAGAACACTCCGGTAAACTGCTGTGGTGTTGAAGTGGTAACCAACTGACCTCGAAACCTCTGAAGACACTTCAGATCTATCACACAACCAGATCAACTCATTACTACAGTGCACCCTCTGTGGGCTAATGAGTGTGTGTATCAAGTGAAGAGCTTTTTGGGAATTGATTTGGCCTCGAACTGCTCACCTGCCTGGTTCAAAAAGAGGAGGTTAATGTGCACCGTGACGTGACTTTTATATTTAAATCATCAGCTACTGTGCACACAAATAACGCCTGAAGTAAGGATAATGAAATGGAATTAGGTTAGGGTTAGGGTTCTGGGGAATACAGAAAGCCGAAAGAGGTTGGACTAAGACTGGATATATTCACACAGGGTAATAAGTATGCTGTTAACAATAGGTAACTATTTTCAAACTCCACTTAATTGTTTTTTTGTTTTGTGCGTAGGAACAATGGATTACAGACCTATTTCAAAAGAATTATTACCTACTGTCATGTCTCTATCCTTTTGGTGGTGGTTCTTATGCTTTAAGCTGTCCCTGTCTTTCTCTGCCTTCTCCTCAACTCTGAACTTTCACCTAATTACCTAACTCGGCTCACCTATCCCTGAACCCTGACCTAATTACTTGACTCAGCTCACCTGTGTTCACACCTGCTCCTCATCTTCTCCTCCCTTTATATACCCTGCTCTCTCTCTCTCACTTTTTGCCAGTTTGTTCAATGCCTAGCTCAACATACCAGCACTCTTTCTGGTTTGGCTTTTCTGTGTATGACCTGGTTCTGTCCTCGGTTCCTGTCTGTTGTCTCCTGCTTCTGATCATTCTCCGTGTGACCAAGAAACCAGTCTGATCTCCGGAAACCCTTTTTGCCTCCTGCATGACCTGCCTTCAGTCCCTGGACCAAGCCTTCAGCCTGCCTCAGCCCCGGAACCCGACCTGCCTTCCGCCCTTGGACCAAGCCCTCAGTCTGCCTCAGCCCCGGAACCCGACCCGCCTTTTGCCCCTGGACCAAGTCTGTCCCTCTTCGCCCTCCTTGGTAACGGGCCCTGGACCGGACCAACGGCCCTGCGTGCCCCTTATCCTACGCGGAACCACCCTTGGACTGTGGGCTCTGGACCCAATGAACTGCACGCACCTCTGAGTGACGAAGAGAACTATCGACTCTGACTTTGATTGTTTGAACCATGTGTTTAAAACAAGACTCTCAGTAAAAACCTTAAAACTCTATTCCTGCCTCTGGTCCTGCATTTGGGTTCAATTCAGAACTATTACACCTACTTGTAACAATCTTTAGGCCAAACTTGATACGCTCATATGTGGTATATAACTGCAATTGTGCACACAATGTGTGTGTCTGTGTGCGTATGTTTACAGGTGAAAATACTGTGAAGATCTGCATTAAAGGGTTTCTGCTAGGATTCATGTTCTCACCGTTCTAGTATCTAGAAAAAATTAATTTTATTAAAAGACAGCTGTTAAGATTTATCTAAGACTGGAAAAAAGTACACTTCAGATTGTTTTGTGATGCTGTATTGACTCAAAAACATTTATTTAATAATGTACAACACTTTTATAAAGGTTAGTGATAGTGTTATACTACCCTAGTGTTCACTAGACAGCAATGGAATATTTCATTTCAATATGAGCATAAACTGAGATAGGAAAAAGCACTAGGGCACAACATTATCATTAGCAGAATCACAATATATTGCCTTGTTTATTGTATTGCAATACACTGCCAGGGCAAAAACAGGTTGATACCTGCATTTTATGAAGTAATAAGGGAACAGTCTTCCATTGGAAAATTACTGCAGTGATTCATACGTTTCAGCTACGATAAGTTCTTTGAACTTAACTGATGCCGTTTGTGCAATATCTAGTTTTTTTTTTAGGTTTGTTACCAGCGTCACAGCACACACTCATCACTGTGTTCTATACACTCAAGTTGGATGGACAGATCTTTTTATGTGCAGACTTTAACACAGGTATTCTTTTATTTCTAAATGTATTTTAGGTCTTTTTCCTTCATATTTGTGAGTCTACATATATAATAATGACAGTCTACAGTTCCAGGATCTGACATCACTATGGGTTATAAAAGTCAGGACAGAAGGGGGAAAGGAAGCTTTAAAACGTTCTGCTCTCACTGCCTGGAACAACTTACACAAGAAGATAAAACTGAAAGAGCTGCTCTCCTTAAGTACATTCAAAGTCAATTCGAATGAATGGAAAAAGGATAAATCTAGATATAGATGTTCTTCCAACTGACTGAACTGGACTCTGCTGTGATGTACTTTTACGGAACATTGTTGTAACCTTTTAGTAGCTTTTAAATTATTGGCGGTGTTTTTATATGTACTGTATGGTTGTTGTTTGGTGTTTTAATGTTTGGTTATAGAAGTAAGTTTTATGTATGTTTTCAGTATCCATGAATGTCTGAAGTTTCTACTTTCTGCTGCTACGGTCTTGGGCAGAACACTCTTGCAAAAGCAATTTTTAATCAACAAGTCCTTTTTTCTTGCCTAAATAATGGTTAATAAATAACAATTAGCATAAATGCAGTGAGTCACTTCTTGTTTCTTAAACAACCATCAATTTGATAGAAAGCATAATGATTGGTTGTGATTTGATTGTGTTTCAATGTGATCTGATTGAGTCCAGAGTGATGGGCATATCAGGGTGAGAAGAGAAGTGATTACCCATCATGCATAGTGCCTATAATAGAAGCCTGTGGGGGGCACTGTTATAATCTAGGGTTCCTTCACTTGATCAGGTTCTAGGTTCAGTAATGTTATGTGTCCAAAAAATTAGGTCAGCTGAATCTTAATATACTGAATGAACTTCAGTGGATTTTTTTCGTGCCTGATGCCAGGATTCATCAGACTCAGAGTGGTTCAGAGAGCATGAGCAATCATTTTCACACATGAACTGGCCACTACAGAGTCCAGACCTGAACCCCATCTTTGAGATGTGCTGAAAGAGTTCATGCAAGATGTTATGGCATTTATTGTGATATGATATAAATTATGTAACAGCTAATGCATTAATATATAATATACAAAGCATACAATCAAGGATAAAGGTGGTCCAACAAAATACAAAGTGTGACAGTGCATTCACTCTTTCTTGCTAGTTTCACTGTCATCTGAATAAACTGTAACATCTGTGTAAAAGGTTAGTGCTACATTACATCCAAACAGCCTATAGGTTACATGTTAACATTTTGTTCAATCCTCTGCTACCAATTCAAAATCGAAATAGTTTTCAGTGTGCATAAGCTACAGCCCTCTCTCCTCCTCCAGATGACTTTGCAGGGCTGTCTTAATTTCATTCTGCTGAGAGGAGCCACACTCTGCAATAATGCTCAACATGGAGAGAACACAGGCAATTTTCACCGGCACAGCCCAGTTGGGGTGCAGCCGAATTCATAAATAAACACTTTGCAAGCTGTTGCAAAAATTAAACCCCCATAAGAACAGAGTGACACCATCATCACTACCACTACATTTTGTTGTGTGCTTGGCATCAATACGAGGTGAGGCGGCTGATTCACATTCACATTGACAGAGGCAGTGAGCATTATTAACTGACATTTTGAGAGCAAGTTTTTAATTTAGCGTCTTTTAATAAGCGTTACCAGACATACACCAGTTATTACCTGCTAATTGAAATAAGGGCAGCTACAACTGCTAATATTTCAACACTGCTCATGATGCTTCAAATACAAAGTATGAGTGGACTGAAAATGCTCTGGTCACAAAATAATGGGTAATGGTCACATTTTAGAGCTGACCGAAGTAGACACGTGGCATGTCAAATTAAATTGCACCTTAAAAATGACAAATATCACTGCTGTTCTTTCTCACTGTATGGCAGTTCATAGTTTGAGTTTTCTCAGTTGCTGATATTAAAATTGGCAAATTTTTTTCAGTACCCTACTCAACACCTTGGTTCTTGAATGATACTTTTGTCAACTTTTTTACAGCCTCTTTAAAAAAAAAACAAAATTACATCTTAATTAATTGTATGGCCTTGGTATTTCTCGTCAATCAAACTAGTTTCACAACTTAAAAAAATGTATGTAGTCAGCTCAAAATTGTTGCATGTTTCAGTGTTTTAGCCTTAAGTTTCATCACCCAGGCATTTTTCCATTTGAAGCGTCTTTACAACATTTAAATAAACCTATTTACAATATGCCTTTAACATCAACAAGAAATAATGTATAAAAGCTGTGCCTCTGCCCATACTGAGTGATAAATATATCCAGCTCCTTTGCTTCATGTTGTGAATAAAAACACCTTGAATATTCATTTTAAATCTGCTCCATAAAAGCACAGTAGGTACAGAGTGTTGCATCATGGTTGTTGCGCTAAGCTTGTGTGTATATTATTACTGCAGGAGTTGAAATCCATACATGAAATCATTGAATTTTAGAAAACACATCTTCCCTCAGCACCGCTCTCTTTACAGGTGGGGTCTGAGATGTTAGAAAAACAGCTCTCAGGCTACATTTTGAAAGGACACAATTCAAAAGCCCCCCCACCCCAGGCCATACCTCCAGACCACTGGAACGTGCAACGCTTGTTCCAAAGCTTCACGTTCAAAAGCGCTGTGCAGCATCAATACACAAACCTTCGCAAACTTTTTCCTCATGGCTCATTCACAGGTAAGAAAATAGTTGACATCATAATGAACCTAAGCAATAAATATGCCAATTGTTTCAAGTTATATTTATCAGTATATGCGATTAGAAGTTGGACTTTTCACTTGTTATTTTGATACGTGTTCCAAGTCATCTGGGAACACAAGCACAGCTAACTGCCATCACTGATGTCAGGCGAGCAGCCACTAAAGTTAGCTTTATCCTCTATTATCTTCTAACTGACTGGATACTTGTAAAAATGACAACAGACTACCAGAAACCAATGAATACTCTCAAAACAATCATAAAGACATAATGTTACCTTACCTACACTTTGCAGCTCTTTCCAGTCCTTCAGTTAACTCCATCGCTCATATACCATGTTCACTCTCCTCCTCTCTTCTAAAGCCTTTTTCTTGGCAGAAACTTCTAACACAGTTTTGCGTTTACAACCCATTGTTGCCACCTTTCCAAGTGCCTACCCATTTTAATTTTGTATGCTAGCTAATATAGCTATCCAAGCTCTGGCTCAGTGAGCCTGTTTACATGCACACCAATACTCTGATCATTATCCGATTTCTGGAGTTATGTGATTATTGAAGTGATCATGTAAAGAGGATAATCTGATATGCTTTATCAGATAACAGTTTAATCTGATTATGAGAAATCAGATTAAGTCACCATGCTCCAAAAGCCAGTTTCTGAGACCAAGGATTGGATAGCCAAGGCCCTTGCATTGGTCTGCTGTCTGATCCACAATGCACCGGACCCTTCTGCTTCCCCTGTGGGTGGGGCCGCACAGGGTAACAAGCCCATGTCTGTGGTTTGGGCTGGGCACAGCTGGAGCCCATGAGCAAAGGCCCTGCCACCAGGTACTCCCCCACTCTCCCCAACTCCAAGCCTGGCTTTAGGGTGGAGCCCCGGTAACCCTCCAGGCCAGTTACACAAAATCTTGATTTTCTTTGGTATCAGGATCTTTTAAACCAGTTCTTCATCTGGCCCTTCACCTAGGATAAATCTGCCATGGGAGACCCTACCAGGGGCAAATACCCCTTACAACATAGTTCATAGAGTCACTGGGGCTCTCAAACTCCTCCACCACTGTAAAGTGATGATTTAAAGACGTACCTGGCTCATGGGTCTCCAGAAGCAGCCAGCTAATAATGACAGGCCAAGCAGTGCACGGCTGTAGCAGTCCTGAGGCAAAAAGTTGGGCGTGGGAGGAGTTCAGTGAGGACATGAAGACAATTAATTGGCACCAAAGAGATTCGGGCAAACCGTCCGGTACCTCAGGGATGAAAGGCAGCAATTCACCCACACTATGTACAGTGGGGAAAGTAGCTGCTGACATTGAGTGACGATATAGTTGGGCGGTGGAAGGAATACTATGAAGAGCTCCTCAATCCCACCAACATGCATTCTGTGGAGGAATGGACCTGAGAGACGGGGGCCTCATATACAAAGGGTACGTACACCCAAAAACCATGTGTACGCCCTTTTCCATGTTCACGTCCAGATGTACAAAGACTGAACAGACCGTGGAAATGTGTGGTGCTTCACGCCGACTCCATAGCAGGCGTACGCACATTTCTAGTGCTTTGGGACCTTTGGCGAAACTTAGAGGTGAAACTGGGAAACTGTTCATAATGTGGAAAATGTCATTCCACAGAGTGATGTGCACATTTGAGATACAGAGATGAAGGATTAAGACACCCAGGTATTTGTAATTACATGAATGGATATAAAAGCAAGAATGGAATTGCACAAAACATACTGGTCAGGACAATGGCAGCATTTGCACTGTTAGAGGACATCGCCAATGGAGTAGTGCGACGGGAAAGGGTTATCAGAGACCGGCAAGATTTCCTGGCTGAGGATAACGACTGGCTCATCAGCAACTTCAGGTTTCCGAGGCAAATCCTCCCCGAACTGTGTGTGGAGCTGCAGCCATCCTTGGAGCGTAACACGGCCAGGAGCCATGCCCTGCCTATGCCCATACAGGTGCTGACCACACTGGGCTTCCTAGCCACGGGGTCATTTCAGAGGGAGATGGCCGACTGAGCAGGACTGTCCCAGTCGACACTGAGCCGAGCCATGCCAGCTGTGTGGGATGGCCTCATCCAAATGTCAGCCAGGTATGTCAAATTCCCATGCAGTGCAGTTGAACAGGCCAACATCAAAGTGCAATTTGCAGCGAGAGCCAGTTTTCCAAATGTAATCAGAGCTATCGACTGCACACACATTGCTATAAAAGCACCATCACAAGATGAATTTGTGTATGTCAACAGGAAGCATTTCCACTCTATCAACGCACAGATCATCTGTGATGCGCAAATGCAATTAACCAATATTGTTGCGAGGTGGCCTTGCTCAACACATGATTCATTCATTCTAACCAACAGCATGGTTGGGAACAGGCTACAAGCTGGCATGGTGCCGGATGGGTGGCTTCTTGGTGAGTAAACATTTAATTGTCCAAACATTAATGTCCCCGATACACTTTGAGGATGCGCGCCCCCGAATATCATCCTGTTTTCAGTGTCATTACTCGTCAGTGGTTCAAGTTGGTGACTAGCTGCTTTGTGTTTCTTAAACTACGGAGTCAGTGCTGTCTAATAAGCCCCTCGTTGTCTCCATGTGTGAAGTGCCCAAGTCAATAGACATGTGTATAAAGTGTCAAAGTAATGGGATCAGCCTCAAATTTTCTCTGGCTGCATTCACTTTGAATTATGTGATCCATGTTACTGGTATGTCAAATTCCCTAATGGACACAGGAAAGCGATGTGCAAACTATACCTAGATGTCAGCGCTTTTATTGGTTCCAGGTGACTGTGGCTACCTTCTGAAAACCTGGCTGATGGCCCCTCTCACAAACCCTCAGACGGACCAAGATAGGCGGTACAACGATGCCCATTCACACACCCGGTCAGTTGTCGAGAGGACAATTGGCATGCTGCAGGGCCGGTGGCGCTGCTTGGACCGGACTGGGGGTGTGCTCCTCTACAGACCCGAAAAGGTATGCCACATTGTGATGGTATGTGGCGTCCTCCACAATGTAGCACACCGGCACGCCATCCCACTGCTAGAGTAGCACATCCCTCCACCAGAAAAACCGGACTCTGGACCCATCGATGCTAATCCTGCCTGGGAGGCCATATGGGCCCGGCAACATCTGATTGCAACCATACCATAATGAGGCATGGACATATTATTCACTTTGTGAGAAATGCATTTATTGTTTTATTGATGTCTGTGAGCGTCCATGCGCTCACTGATGCCATGGATTGCCCTGACCATTTCTTCTTGTGACTCCAGCACAGCACGGGTGAGGACACGGCCTGTCAGATGGGCATCAGCAGCTGGCAGTTGCAGCAGACAGGAGGATCAGCTGACGCTGGGGTGGCTGGAAGATTGTCATAGGTCTGGGACACTGGACGTTGCCTGCTTCTCTTCTCCTGCCTCATTGTCTGTTGGGAGATAATAAATGTTGTACAAGAGGCCCCAGGAAACAGATGGACTAATCTCTGGGGCAGAAGTCACTGAGGTAGTAAAACTACTCCATGGTGGAGCCCCAAGGGTTGATGAGATCTGCCTTGGGTACTTCAAAGCTCTGGATGTTGTAGGGGTGCTTTGACTGACATGCTTCTGCAACATTGTCTGGACATCAGGGGCCATGCCTTTGGAAAACCGGGGTTGTGATCCCCGTCTTTAAGAAGGGGGATGGGAGGGGGCATTCCAACTATAGGAGGATCACACTCATCAGCCTCCCCTGTAAGGTCTACGTGAGGATACTGGAGAAGCGGGTATGGTCAATAGTTGAACCTCAGATTGAGCAGCAATAATGCGGTTTTCATCTTGGACATGGAACCGTGGAGCAGCTCTTCACCCTTGCTGGAGTGCTGGAAGGGGCAGGGGAGTTTGCCCATCCAGTCCACATGTGTTTTGTCGATTTGGAGAAAGCTTACGAACATGTCCCAAGGAGCATTCTGTGGGGGGTGCTCCGGGAGTACACGGTAGATGGCCCTGGTTAGCGACCATTCAGTCCCTGTACCAAAGGAGTACAAGCCTGGTCTGTGGGGCCAGTAGTAAGTCAGACCTGTTTCTGGTGAAAGTTGTTCTCTGCCTGAGCTGCCCTTTGTTGTTAGTTCTGTCCATAACTTTCATGGACAGAATTTCTAAGTACAGGTGGAGGGGGGTAGAATTTTTTATCTGATCAGCTTCTCTGTAGCACTTTGAGATTCCACGGAAAGAAAAGTGCTTTATAAATGCAACTTATTATTATTATTATTATTATTATTATTATTATTAGGTGGCAGAAGGATCTTGTCTCTGCTTCTTGCGGATGATGTAGTCCTCTTAGCTTCATCGAGAAGTGACGTCCAGCTCTCGCTGGTGAAGTGGTTGGGATGAAGATCAGTACCTCCAAGTCTGAGGCCATGGTCCTCAGGTTGGGGAGGAAGTCCTGCCTCAGGTGGAGGAGTTTAAGCATATCAGGATCTTATTCACAAGTGAAGGTAGGATGGAAAGGGAGATTGACAGGTGGATCAGGGCGGCATTTGCAATGATGCAGACGCTAAACCAATCTATTGTGGTGAAGAGGGAGCTAAGCCGAAAGGCAAAGCTCTCGATTTACCAGTTGATCAATATTCTGACCCTGAGTAATGGCAAAAAGAATGAGGTCGTGAGTACAAACGGCCAAAATGGATGCCTGAGGAGGTGTTTTGGGTGTGTCCATCCGGGAGGAGACCTTGGGGCCAACTCAGGACATGCTGGAGGGATTATATCTGTCAGCTGGCTGAGGAACACCTCAGGATTCCACCAGAGGAGCTGGTGGAAGTAGCTGGAGAGAGGGCTGTTTGGGCTCCTCTGCTGAGGTTGCTTCCCCCAGCGACCCAGATAAGCAAAAGAAGACTGTAAAGTATGGATTAACACATCTGGATTTCACCCTAATGCTCCAATGTCTTCTGGCATGTACACAGGTTAATCTGATTTATTTCAATCTTTTACGTCTGCGCATGTGTAAAAACAATTAAAATTGTAGCGCACGGAAGTCATGTAGTCAAATGTAAGTTGACGACAAAAACTGAAAGTTTGAGTCTGTGGTCATTACATACTATGTAATTGCTACATAAGAAATCTGATAATAGACTGGAGCATCTCGACCGGAGTTTTTGAATATAGCATTTCTTAAGTGCATGTAAATGTGTCAGATCTGACTATCACAATTATCTGATTACTCTCAGTTATCGGATTTTTTTTTACAGTCATGTAAAACAGGCTCACTGTTTTATGCCATTATGGAACATTTAAAGCTGTGATTCAGATTCAGACAACTTTATTTATCCCCAAGGGGCAATTCAGTTGATGACCCACAAAGTAAAACTGAAGGACTGTGAAAACACCTATAACCAGCCAAAAACAATCACAGGGTACACTTTCTTCAGCCTGAGTCTACAGTAGAGGGGAGTATTCTTGCTTCATATCAGACCACTTGTAGTGCTACATACTGAAAGGTAATTATGGAACTTTTTGGTCTGTGAAAAAAAAAAACTCTCAAGCACCACAGCTTCAAGTCCATGTATAGCTTGTTTTCATAGTCTATCACAATTAAAAGTTTTAGAGTAGTGTACTTTTGGCCGCTGAGGAATTAAAGTAAACAGAGTTAGACCTTAAATGAGTTCACGTCATCTCACTATAGTAAATCAGACGACGGTGACTTTAGATGTCAGACTGCTGCACATAACATCTAGTTTTGCACAGATGCTCTGCCAAAGCAGGGGCACAGAAACACAATACTGGAGGTCTTCTATGTTTTTATGAGAATGCCCAAAATAGTTTCAATTCATTATGAGATTGTGACAAGAGACATGTGACTGTGACATCTAGGTAATTAATGGAAAAAAACCCACGTTAGACAGCCCGAGTTGGTATAAGCATGCTGCGTACCCTGACAGATGAAATTTGCTCCGTCTGTATCGACAAGGACAAGGCTTTTTTGGTACTTGATAGTATCTGGGCAAGTCGGTCATGGCGATGAAATTCATTTATATTGCTGAGGTTGTACACATCCTTTTATTGTCAAATTCCCTTAAATGTGACTGATTTGGATAATAAACAGTACATTTTTAAATTATTATATATTCATTCATTCATTTTCTATACCCGCTTTATCCTCACTAGGGTCATGGGGATCGCATGGAGCCTACCCCAGCTACTTAAGGGCGAAGGCGGGGTACACCCTGGACAAGTCGCCAGTTCATCACAGGGCTGATTATTATATATTGTAGCCTATATTTATAGTTGACATTGAAAGATATATTCTCTTAAAGTAAAGACGGTTTTGTCAACTCATCTTAAGAACTCACAAATGCTCCAAACTACCACCGAAATGTCACTGAGAATCTTCTTTCTGCAACTCCAACACATTTTAGAATCATGGTTGACAAATCATTAGCCGTTCACACAGTGTCTCGCTGGATATGTAAATCATGAATTCATTATTCATTCTGACTATGTTAAAGACAATTCCCAGGAATCTCCCATGTTGTCAGCTGACATTTAGTTGATTTCATATACTCCAAGGTTCCCAAAAGATGCTTCTACTCAAAGTAAATTGATTCCTCTCTGTTTGGACGTTTATCCTTTAACACCAATACACAACACAACAGCATGACAGGTAAACCCATCGTCTTTCATTTGTACACAATGAAATATATCAGAAAAAATGAGTGCAATGATAACATAATGAGGAATTTTATACCATATCTCCAGGGATCTCATTTACCCACACATTTGATCATCTCCTCCAGATGTAAACACACAATACTCACATGCTACAAAATGTGCAGGAATGAAGTTTGCTTCATTAAATCTGCAGGCATTTCATCATCAAACAGCTCTCTAATTCAGAGTTACTCCAGAATGTATAATTGTCAAAGTCATCCAGATGCTGCCAAACTATCACTGCTATTAGAGCTATCAAAAGCCCAACTATAATTAAGTACATCACATGCAAATTCACATTTGCTTTTCAAATCACTGTTTCCGAATACCAACTATTTAATGCTAATAATATGAAACAACACAGATACAGCTTTGTCATTCATTGTCACTCTACAGGAATATCTCTAGCTACTGCTATCGACCCTCAGTGTTAACAATACTTCTCCTGGTGCAGTACTTGCAAGTATTCAAGTGCTGCACTGATACTACCATGCTTGCCAAATGGAGACTGGGACAGGGTCCAGCTCTGGGAAACTGATAAAGAGGTACATTACATAGGCATAAAACTGGATCAATGATACTGGCGCTAGTAGTTAAACTTCAACATAATATAGTAGCCTCAACATTTAAAGCCATACAGGTGAGATACAACAAAATCTATCAATTTGTGTGCAAAGATCAATGTGACATTGTTGACATTTATCTCATGGCGGCTGTTGTTACTGAACACGCTGAAAATAAAACTTTATAAAAAGCCCAAAATTATAGTGTGGGGATTTGTTAAACAGAGTCCTGTGGTGCTCTGCATACGTGTTGACATTTGTGGTCATCCATTTCAGTTTTACAGAATTCCAGATGTTAACAGTTGACAAAGCAATGGCCCTTTCAAGCACATATAAAAAGGTACAAGCGATTCTATGAGATTGAAGACAACATCATGATCTGAGACTGACCTTAATTTGTATAATATCTGCATTTCAGAGTGATGATACAGGTCTTATCATTAAAAAACAGCAGCATTGTCAAAACCTTTCCACTCAGCTATTATTTATTTCCAAAGGTCCATTCGTCATTTTTTGGTATTTTTAGGAAGCGTTTCTCTAACCCATGGGTTTACAGTCGTCAGTCTGGGTCAATAGGTTAGTGAGTTTGTTTCAGTCTGTTTATAGCAATATTTTAGTGTTTGCTTTAGTCCCTATTAACTTGCAGATTCTGAGAAATGTGCAGATTTGCTGCAGCTGAAGAAATAATGACACTCACATTAAATCCATCAGCTGTGAGTCCAATGCAATGAGTCTAATTTACACAGATGCTAAAAAGTTATGTTAAGAAATGTGTAAACGTTTATGATTCATTATAAAACTCCGATGGGACAAATTAGTCTGCCACAATCTAGGTAATTAATGGAAACACTGCAGCTGCATGTACAAGAAAACATGATTAGTTTTTATTTCATCTACGGTTTGTCAATTTTTGGACAGTGTCAGTTCAAAATGATGCAAAAATGAAGAGTTTCTAGACAAATGACACCAACAGAGAAAAAAAAATGTAGCCTTAACTTTCAGAAACAACAGAAAACTTGAGAAAAAGTTAGTTTGGTAATAACTCCCTTACATTTTATAGGAGGTGAGCAAACAGAATAGCAGTCCAACATGCAAATCTACCATAACAGATCAGCCCAGAGGGCCCGGTCCTTTTAACTCTTTCCCTGCCAGAGTGTTTTACAGTGAGTTGCTAGTCAGCATCAGCCTTTTTTGTCAAATCCACTAATCTTTGAAAGTCCACTAAAAATGTTGTGTGTAGAAGTGAACACTGAATACATCAAAGAAAGGAACAGAACTTCAATTTCTGAACACAAAAAAGTTATTGTATTCTATCTTCATTCATTCATGAGGTATTCAAATTTGAATATTAGTCATTTTCAGGGAAAAAAAACAAGATTTTGACCAAAAAACTGAGAAAATTGCATTTTTTCCCAGATATTAATAAAACTGATGTTCTATTCACTTTTTTGACTTTGTTATTTACAAACAGTAACATTGTATTCAAAAATCACAAAATAAAATAATAATAATAATAATGAACCGTTTTAAGATACATTAAGATACTGTACATTCCACAGTGTTAGGCGAAACCAAAGACCACACATTAAATATCTTCTAAAGCACCAGATTCTTTATAAACTTTACACATTTACATATATCATTTATTAGTCATCCACACATTAATATATTGTTTTGCATATAAACACATCCATATTCCTCAATTTCAACACAAACAATACAGAAACAAATGCACTAAATACGGTATATTTCTGGCCTTTCCTTGGCTGTACCACATCCTCTTGGACGACATCCTCCTGTTGGACCACGTCCGCTGTGTTTGATCTGTAAATAATTAGATGACCATCTAGTTATTTATCTATGTTTGGATATATGTATTTATTTATTTCATACAAAAGTCAAATAAAACAGTGTCTCACCTAGGGCTGCAACGATTACTCGGATTACTCGAATAATTCGAGTACAAAAAATGATCGAGGCAATTTTTTTGCCTCGAG
>JAQQZY010000011.1:5866614-5881874 GCA_030068375.1 Ostorhinchus rueppellii | reverse complement strand
TAGAGTACTCGATTAATCGTAGAAATAATCGACAGAATACCCGATTCCAAAAATACTCGATAGTTGCAGCTCTAGTCTCACCTCTGTTGCCGCTGGCATTAGGGAGCCCAGGACGACATCTGTGTGTTGAATCTACTCCGTGTCCACAGTCACAGTCTGAGCTCACACTGTTTAAAAGATAAAGACTAGGTGTCCTGTGTCTTGTCTCTTGTCTGGTTGTCTGTCTTCTCCTTGAATGTCTCCTATATCTTGCTCCCGCCTGTGATAGTCTCCATGTCCCTCTGTTTCCACACAGCCCCCGCCGTCTCCCTCATCTCCATGTCCATCCCGTGTCCCTCTTTCCTGTGTCTGTCCCGTGTCCCTCCGTTTCCCATGTCAGTCTCCCTCATCTCCTATTTCTCCATCTCTAAAAAGTTCTTCTGAAGGTTCATCATACATTGAATTGTTGGAGTCTGCATCCATAATCATCTTTAAGGCTTATGAAACTGCACACATTTCCCTTGGAGTCGGCATTCTCCCTTTTAGAGCGAATGGTGCTGTAGCCTATACATTGCTATGAGATACCAGTGATTCGAGTTCGAAAACTTTACAATTGGTCCTTCATTTTTACAGAAAAGCTGCTTCTTCGTTTGTTTTTGGACTACAGAAAGTAATTCACATAATCCGCAACAGCACCACCTACAGTACAAGAGTGAAAACGTAGATGACAGAATATCTCGTCAATGGCAGGGAAAGACTTAACAGTCCAACAAACCTAATGTCTATCATATTAACATGTTCTGTAAGTCAGTGTACACAACATTTTATAGATAATTGAGGTGCCTTTCCTGTTATAATTAACACTAACCACTGAAATAAATTATACCTGGCACTATTTAGACTAAAGAACAGATTGACAGCTTTCCTCATTACACCAAAATCTTAACTTTTGTTATGAATAGGATATTCATAAATGCAATTTAATTCTTGGTCATTTTTATTTGGAAAGTACCTACTTTCATGACAACATCTCCAAATACCCTCATCACCCTCATCTGACTTCCAAACCAATGTTACAAGTACAGATAATTGTTTTCTAAATTACAGCCAAATCAAATGTAGCCTAAATAAGCCTAAGAGTAGACTTTTATTGAATTTGTCTATGCAAACCCACATTTTGTGTCACAGTCTCTACACAGTTAAGTTATCTAGGTTGCCTATTGCCATATCAAAGACCTCTCATGACGTGTGAATTGTGGTGGAAATGAAGTAGAATAGCTAACTAATCAGAAATGAAGAGTGAAACGAATCAAAGAGTGACTTGAACAGTTCTAAAATACGACAATGGATCGGTGGCTGAAGAGAAAAACTGGAGAAACGACAACTATTGTTAGCAACAAGGTGCAAAGACATTCTGTTAGCACCAAGCTGTTAGCACCATTTATAATATACTTTAGACTTAATTTGTAATATACAAAATATAATAATATTGTAACATAGGCTGTTTAAAAGGGTTTTTATAAGGGTGCGAGTAGGAAATTGGCTGGCTGGTTACGTGGTCCGAAAAAATTTTTGTTTATGATAAGGTGGTCCTTGCTGTGGAAAAAGTTTTGAGTCACCTGGTACAAACTATGCCTATTTATTGGTAGCATAACTGAATAATTAGGATTACTCATCCAAATATAGGCAGTACAAAAACTACAAAAAAAAAACAAAAAACATTCTCCTTAGTTGCAGCCTTTCTTTTAAACATTGTAAGGTCTGTACTGATAAGAGCAGGACTGGAAGAGGTCTAGCTCTGTGAAACACGGAGGGTATTGAAAATGGATCTGTTATACTAGCACAGGTAGTAAAACTATTACAACTAGCATCAATATTTTAAGTCACAGAGCTGAGATACAGTATTAATTCATGTGTATGTATTTATTGCTGTGAAGGACGTAACGGAGTAAAGCGAAAAATGGGAACACAAAAGATAAAAGAACAATGAGGACGAGTGGGGGGAGGACGGTGATATCAGCACACAGTAAGCAGAGCAGGGTCAACTCATGAGGTCTATATACAGCCAACAACTCAACCAATTTATTATCACCTAAACGGGATGAATGGACTTCCCGGATTTCATTTGGATAAGAAATGAGGCACGGCAGAGAAAACCAATCCGTCATCATTTCCCTGTGCTAAGGACGGGCTATGAATGGCTGTTAAGAACACCATTTATTAAGGCTTACACTGGGCTGTATACCCCCGGTTCCTCTTAAAATGTTCAATTGCACTGCTGCTGGTCATGAATCAGGACATGGACTTTCAAATCCCCGGGGACAAAGTCTCGGGGAGAAAAATGAACTGCGCCATCAGCTCTGTGCAGTACTACCGCCTATTGGTGCTGATGATATCCTTATAGTGCCCATCTGTAGGCCTAATATGCTTCTTTATGGTTCCACAGGAATACGTCTGAGCCATTTCAGTCTTTTCCTCCAGTAGTATGATCTTTTCCTACCTCAGTTTTTCACTTATCCTGTTGATTTTACAATTGATCAATACAGTTCTTTAACTTCACTTAGATTTTTATTGCTCAAGCCTAATACATGTTTCATACCGGAGCCTCTTGATGCGTCTGCAGGGGTGATATCTGAATTTATTTTGGTTAAAATATGTCTGAGATAATGAAATGATTTAATTAATAGGTACTCAGGAGATCTCAGTTATTCGACCTTCACCACCACCTATTGAGGTAATTTATTGACATATTCACTGCACTGCATGAAAAGTAACAAGAAATGACTCATTTAGGAAATTAACTCTGCAAAGTATGTTTTTGATTAGAAAAGTCCGGGTCTTCCAACCAATTATAAGTTTTATAACACTAATACATTTCACTGCACACTGTACAATGCATGATTGTGTATGAGACAAAAAAACAAGAGCTCATTTGATTTTGATTGGATTTGAAGAAATACAAACACAAAGATAGCACAGGAGCTTCAATAGGTAATTTTTCATTACTCACTAAATTGGAATTGTTAACATCATCATGTGGCTGATTTGTGTTTCTGTGCATGACACACTTAAAGGGGCTAAATGGACTATTCCTACTGTCAATTTTTAAAGCACCTAAAATTATGATCAGAGTGTGTAGAATAAAGAGCTTTGAAGTTGCTAAATATACCAATGTACTGGGTTGTAGAAATATGCCTCAGAAAGTTTTGATGAGAACCACTATAAAAAACGCTTACAAAGAAAGTGACAAATTGAAAAAAAAAAAAAAAATAGAAGCACTGTTGTTTTCATCACTGGACACAGCGGTCAATGAAAAGAATGGAGTTCGGTGCTGAAACGGCAGTTTTTCTTCTTCTCAGGTGAGTTTGATTATGAGGCTGAAAATTACAGAGCGTCCCAGTTGTGTTCTTATTACTGATTAGTCCAATGTAAATGCTCTGGTCTGTTGTGGACTTTGTTCTGTAGTGTGACCGTTCTTTGGATCAAGTAGATGTCCTCGTCATCCTTATTAGAATGTCTCTCTGTAAGCTAAATGTCATCCTGTTTGTAAGCTGTTATCATTATCATGTCTCTAATGCATACAGCAAGCACTTGACAGCACAATTTTTGGGTGTAAAGGTGTGTGAGCTTTTATTTAATAATGCATTTCTTCTTTGAGCACCTCTTTTTAGAATCCCACAAAGCTTTATGACAGTATAAAGTTATTGTGTGAGGTTATTATCTTGGCTAGGTTGCTATTTGTTGATCCATGATTCAGACTTAACTGGGACAGTTCTGATCTAGTTTACACAATTCCAAACAGATCTTTAGTTCAGCTACTGAAAACACAAACTGTACAGAAAACAGGGGTGATCTGTAGTTTTACTGTTGGTCTAAAAACAGAGCAAAGCTCACAGAGCTATAATGTCAACTATCAGCCGACACAGCATGTGAAGACTATAAGGCAGTTTTACTTTGACCAGCTATTAAAATAACAAACTAGGAGTTTTTGTTTGTAGGATTAAACTTGATGATGCCATACATAGTGTTATACAAAGTATTAGGGCTGCACGATTTATCGATTTTAAATCGTAAGTGGATTATTTAACTAGGATGATGTTCAAAAAAGGGTAATTGCCGAATCAAATTTCCTCTCTCTTGTGTCTCTGGGCTGCACTCCACTGGGCTACTATAGACTCCTCCTCCTAACTGTGAGTGGTCTCCACAGTCTTTGGTCTCCACACACCAGTACAAAAATGGCATTTGCTTAGGACAGTGAAAAATTTGTGGCTCCAAATAGCAAGTCAGTCGTGTGGAATTGGTATGTTTTTGAAGTTTCCAATGAAGACCAAATCATTCCTTGCTGCAAACTCTGCCTGAAAGCGGTATCTGTCAATTTCAGCACCTGAAACACACCAGAGTGGAAGCAGTGCATTGCATTGTGGGTTGCACAAGACAATGGCATGCCAACTTCTGTTGTCTGTCTGTTGTAGTTTTACCCAGAAATCAAAACTGAAAATCAAGTTTTTAGAGGAAAAAAAACCCTGCATTTTATTACATATACTGTACATCAGGGGTGCCCAACCCTGGTCCTTGTGAGCTACCATCCTGCATGTTTTCATTTTCCAGCACACCTAACAGTCGTTATCAGGCTTCTGCAGAGCTTGATGATAGGCTCATCATTTGAATCAGGTGTGTTGGAAGAGGAACACATCTAAAACATGCAGGATAGTAGCTCATGAGGTTTGGAGGTTTTGCTAGTCATAGGTGTATTCTAATACGAGACTTCCTCGTACACATATAGATACATAGAACTCCTTTAAATGATCATTTTGTCATTGAGTCTTACTTGACTAACACTGACAAGACTCAACTTGACTCTGACTTGAAGCAGATGACTTGACTTCATCCTCCTGCTCAGTAACATATTACCAAGTCATGATTGAATGATTTCTAATACAACGGGTGTCAATCATTGTAAAGCACCGTCAAGACACAGAAGGAATGAAGAATGAAGCAGACTGTTAAAATGCCACTCACCATTGTTGTTCATTTGGGATATTTGTGATTCATGGCTCAACTCATCACTCGTTTGACATCAGCAATGACTTGGCTCGCCTCATCTGGGGTTTTAACACAGGCTCGACTGATTTTCTCCACAAAAACTTTGCACTTTCTTCAGAATTAAAGGTTAAGTTTTGAGGATTGCATGTTGCTTGCACATGTGACTTATTCCCACCTCTTCTTCTTTCTAATGACTGTTATAATTGTGTTTCAAAATTCCTACAAAATCACAGTTTTAAGGTCAATACCCCTAAAGAAAAAAACATCTTAAGACCTCTAAAAAACCAAAAGCCAAAAAGAATCCTACATCTAGTTGTTTTTTTTTTGTTAAAAGCTCTGCTGAGGTCCACTCAAAGTTGTGTACATGTGTGCATATTAGGGCTGGGTAAAAAAAAATAAAAATCAATTTAATCAATCTTGGATCGATTTCATTTTAAATTTGCGTAATTGATTATTAGTGAGTGAAATTGATCTTTCAGAGCCGGGCTGCGAGTCTCTGACCTGCATAACACCGATGTGGAAGTGCGGCCGGCTCTGTCTTGAACCCCTGGGGAAGTCGGTCTCAGTCACAACAGTTCTGGTGTGGGAGGGATGTGTGGGGGGGGTGCAGAGAACCCCTCTGCACAAGGGCCTCCTGGCTATGGTCAAACTCGCAGTGCAGAGGACCTGGCCGCTCTCCGGTGATAGTATCACATATGGCTGAGTATGGAGTTAAATTAATCAATAGTAAAGCAACGATGATGGACCACTACCCCCCTCCCCCCCCTTCACTCCACTCCGACCAATAATCACAGAGCCCCCCCACCCCCACCCCCCAGTGAATTGAAGCCGCCAGTCATAAAACTAAATAAAGATGCAGAAGTTCATTCTGATCCACTGTAAAAACAGTAATGTTTATGTCCTGTTCATTAAGAGCAGATTCATATATTTACTGATGAAATGTCAAATTTATTTCCTTTATAATATCAATGTTGGTCCCAGTATTGATGTGTTCCATGACTGTAGTAGTCAAATAATTAGGTTACAGCTCAAAATTGTACTTTGATAAAACTAAATTAATCTGAAATCAATCAATACTGAATCGTATCAAATCGTGATTAATCGATTCAGAACCTTATCAATCGAAATCGAATCGATTATGGAAATTGCCCATGATACCCAGCCCTAGTGCATATGCAATAACAAAATCTCTTAACATACACTGACTACATTCAGTTTTGTTTATTGTCACTCATTTGTATCTTCTTAGGTTACTGCTGTGTTGTTTCTGCTCATCTGGGTCAGATAATTCGATAAACCTCTTGGGGGGGGGGGGGTTGTCGCACCTGCACAACTCATCGCATTTTCATCTTGATTTTTCTTGCTTCATTGTGACAAAAAAAAAAAGAAAATATCTAACTCCCTCTTTATACGATATCCCAACCAACATTGAGGAAGGATGGCTATTTAAACTGTTGATCAACCGAATTCCTTCAATACCTAAGAAAAGGCCGTCTGCTCCCAAAATCTAAGGAGTAAATCTCACCCATGTTAGCGCATATTGTAGCATTTATTGCCCTTACAGTTTTTTTTATTTATTAATACTATATTAACAGACATCTTCATGGTGTGACAAATATATGTTCATATATGAATCACAAAACTAAAACTAAAGATTTGCACTGTACTGTGACATGTAACTTTCTTTTAGTTAAAGGTGAGGTAGAAGATCATGGAAAGACGGTTCGAGCAAGTTACATTTTGAAAATACACAATTCAAAAGTCCAAACCCCTTTCTTCAGACATCCCCCTGAAACCACATCTCCAGAGTACTGGAGCATGTGATGGTTTTTTTCAAGGGTTCATGAGCACTGCGCAGCCCCCCCACCCAACCAGAGTCCAAGTAGCCATGCATACCTCATTCTTTCTCCTCTAAGCCCCCCTTCCCCTCCGTAGACTATTCACTTGTTGTTTTGATACGTGTTCTAAGTAATCTCAGGCTACTAAAAAACAGTTGGTTGTAGTCATACTGATGTCAGGCTAGTCCTCTGATGAACTGGCGACTTGTCCAGGGTGTACCCCGCCTTCGCCCTTAAGTAGCTGGGATAGTCTCCATGCGACCCCTGTGAACCTAGTGAGGATAAAGCGGGTATAGAACATGAATGAATGAATGAATGAATGAAGATGTCAGGCTACCAGACCACTACAATCTGCTTTGAACGGTGTAATCTGTGCATTTCACCATTATGTCCGTCATAGAACAGCCCTAATTCATACCTAGGTGGCTAACGTTACATTCCCTAGTGATTTGTTGATTTATGTTAATGACAAAACAGTTTGCCTGTGAACTTTACATCCTAATATAGCTAATGTAGCTAGCCAAGCTCTCGCTTTGGCATCATTTCCTAGACAAGTGCTCCAAGCCTCTGAGAACGCATGATGGCTGAAGAGGAGTATGAAGAGGAGTATGCGCGGGCAAATGGCAGTTGAGTTTGATAGACATATCACCATTCAATCATTTCGATGGGTCGGCTAAAATTATTGGATGCTATTTTGTCAGTTCCATAGGTGGCTTTTTTTTTTTTTTTAATTTTGGTGTTAGAGCATTTAATTAATTGGTTAAAATAGGGGTGTGAAGGGGATTTTAAGCAATATAGTAAAAATGCTCCAGGAAAACATCACCTACCCCACCTTTAAACTGGTATTGAAGCCTAAATGTCAGTATTTGTAGAATGATTGGAAATATTTCATTGATAGTCCGCCTCTAGCCTGGGTTGGATTCCACCAGTAACACCTAGCACTAGGTTTTGCTTAATATTCCAGCAGAAAAACAAGAATATCTGAAATATTCCTGTTTGCTTTGCTCAGGTCCACTGTAGTTGATCAGTGAGCAAACTTGTAAACTTATACACAAGTTTGTAGAAATGTAGCCAAGCAAAATGTGCTTAGCTCATGGCTTTTTTTCCAAAGTTGATATAATGCAATTTGGTAATATTGAAGAATATTCTTTCTTTCTGCTGGGGCTGTTTGTGCTGCAGAGTGCTGCACTGTTTGTCCAGTGAGTCAGTTTTTTAACAATAAAATGTCCTCCGTACATATTTTTTCAGTCAGCGCTGCGATGATTAACCGATGAATCAAATAGTCAGTGAAAACATTAATACACAATATTCTGTAAAACAAACATGCCATTAACTTGCTTATTCCAGATTCTTAGACTGAAGGACTGCCCTTGATTATCTCTCCAAATACAGGTAGAAAAAAGCCATTTGTACTGAATGATATGTTCATTTTAACAAACAAATGTCAGCCAATACATCACTGTCTGATTTTTTTACTCTTAAGCATCAGCTAAGGTCTGATTAATGACTACGATTAATTTTAAGCCCAGATATTGTGGTTTTCTCTGAGTGCATTTGTCATCTGATCATTTTGGTTTCTCTCTTACCGTGCACCTGTACTGATGCTTAGTCGTGCAAAAATTACTGTGGGAAAATCATATCTTAACAAGACAAAAAGTCTTGCAGCAGCTTGATTTATAGACACTCATGCTCTCATCAATTACAGTAGGATGAGTTGGCGTCTTTAGGATACCCTGCCTCTGGAATTGCTCTGCTGGTGCATTTGCTGATTTGGCTGAAGCCGAGCCACAATGAAGAAAAATATAATGTAATACTTGCATCTCTTACGAAATTAATTCTAAGCTGATGATTGATAAAAGTAAAATAAAAAAGGCACAGCAGCAGTTACTGGACAAACCAACATTTTCACCTTATTGCAGTTATTTAAGCTCATTATCTTTGCCTAATTTAGCTTTTTGTTCACCTTGATACAAAATAAACTTCATATTTCTGTCACTTTCATTTTTCTCAGATTTGACGAGCTCGTTTTAATGACATGTCATTACAGACTCTTCACTAGGGCTGCACGACATTGGAAAAAACTGACAATGCGATTTTTTTTAACCTTGTGATATATATTGTGATATGAAAAACTACTCAGGAGGATAAAACAGCTGTGTGGTGCCGACATAAAGGGTCAAACAAATTAGTTGTGTTTCCTCTTGTTCAGAACATGCGTTTCAATATCCTCCTTCTTGTAGCTGACAATTCCAGATAACGTAGCTTTTCCTTTTGGTTTCAGGTCTTTGTTTTTGGTGATTTTCTCTTGTTCGTTGCTCATTTTTCAATGTTGCGACCAGAAACTTACTCCATGTGCGGGGTGTGGTCTGCTTCTGCAAACTGATTAAAAATGATTGTGATTGGTGAATCGCTGTGCACAGTGTGTGTCAGGTACCAAGGTTTAAATTAGATTAGAACACGTTGAGCTCATTTGCCTCCTACATTGCAGGACCTGCGATGTGACTATTGCGCATACGTTCATTGCAATGACGTAGCTCAAAGGATATATTGTGCAGCTCTACTCTTCACCTGAAGCTTCATGTCAATGTCAGTCTTACTTTTTTGGATCATTATGTTCAGTAAATGGCTTGCAAGTTATTTACATCCAACCTGTTCTGTATAATTTTTATTGTATCAAGTCAAAAGGGCACACCACTGTCATTTTTCATGATGTGTTCCAGTGTTCAATGCCAATAAATGTCTCTCATTTCTCATAAGGTACATATTCAATATTAAACTCTTGTTGCATAAGATTAACTAAAAACCTCATTAATTGTGATGATCTATCAAGTAAAAGCCATCATTGTGACAGTCTACATATCACAACATCTGAGGGTATATGCATAGAGAATAACAACGTATAGAATAAAAAGCCATTTGAGGCTAATCTGTGATTTTGGTTGACATAAATAAATCGTAATCGGCTTTATAAGACTCTGTATCTGTACTGGTGTTGCCTTTCAAAGCAGCACACTCCAAAGGACTCCAGCTGACATACAGTATCCAATGAGATTTATACCCACACTGTTGGCCACTTCGTG
Source organism: Ostorhinchus rueppellii (assembly GCA_030068375.1). Classification (NCBI taxonomy): domain Eukaryota; kingdom Metazoa; phylum Chordata; class Actinopteri; order Kurtiformes; family Apogonidae; genus Ostorhinchus; species Ostorhinchus rueppellii. Next base: position 5,871,934 of record JAQQZY010000011.1, on the reverse strand, counting down.
AGCTAAATTAGCAGCAAATAGCTGCTGTCTCGGCCCGTTTTTGTCACAACAATGAAGCATGTAATTGTTCTGTACACATGCGCGAAGGCCAACTGCAATATTTACCCAGCAAACACTTCTCCCTCTCAAGGCTTTCATGCATGCAGGCACATTTATTCAGGGCTCTCTTATCGGGCGCCGCTAAACAGGCAGGTTTTGAAGCAGTGTTGTGCTGTGTAATTGTTTGTGCACTGGTGACGCTCACTTCACAGTCCTATCTCGGACATGCTCCTGTTGAAACGGGTTAGTTGTGAAATCAAGCAAGAGGACAGATGATTTTTTATGTCATATTATAGGCTTGTCAAAGGGAACCAAAACCAGTGGCCAAGTTGGCACGGAGACAGAAGACGCATGTTGTAACAAATTACAAAATCAGTGTTTGATCAGGAACAAGTTACTGCGACACATTTTACCACCTGACAGCGTCTCGAGTCAGTGTGTGAGTGTGTGTGTATGTGTTTTGGACATAACAGTGAAATTTACTGCAATCCAAACTACTTTTTCAAGCTTCCTTTCTTCTTAGTTTGATAGTCATTCTGTTATGATAAGGAGAAGACTGAAGACTGTGTAATGTTTTAATTCTGCATACATTTCCATAAAGACCTTTTGTAATTTCCATGATCTCAATCTGTCAATCACCTCTCCTCCTCCCTGCAGTGGGAGGACCGACTCTCCCTAAAAACATCATTAGTCAGCTCCATCATGCAAGGCTACAGTACTCCTGACAGCAGCTCATCAAAGGGCTTAAGAGGAATACAAAAAGGAGACGTGTGCTGAACCTCTGACCTCACACACTGTTGACATACAAATCCTAGTCAGTGTATGATGGGAAACAACTGTGGTAAAATGGCAGGCTACAGATATATAACAAATGCATTAGGTTAGAGCACAAGTCTCATGCGATTATGTGCTGCAGCGGCTGCCCACAGGAGGCAGCTGCGCACTTACACATTGCCCTCTGGTGGCTACAGCCGGGCTAAAGAGCTTAACTGAATGGACTACATGTAGGCTCAAGATGTGTTTCAATGTCAAGCGCAGGTGTAATTAATTCAGTGACTTGCACATTTGGTATGATATCAGTTTAAAAATAGAACCAACAGACTTACAGCTTCATCAATGGATTCCACTGAATATAAGCTCTGTTATCTTTGTGTTGAGATGTCTTCGTTTTCCTCTATTACATAACTGAGGACATCTTTGTTCCAGTGTCAATTTGCTGTAAGCCATCCTTATCAGACTGCTGGCTTTTTACCAGCTCTGGCTCACTTGTTACACTCAAAAGGACTTTGTGTAATTTGGATGTGTGAGTGCGTATCACACATCAGATTGGCACATAACAGATTTAAAGCTCGGGGTTCTGACATTTCCTAACAGGAACATTGGAAATAGAGACACTAACGGGTGAGATTTACATTGAAAAGGTGCAGTTTTTCAGCCCGCTATGGTTATGATCAGCTGCAGAGCCAGTGCACTAGATATCTTAGCTTTAACCATTTCATTTTAAGCATGAAAGTACAGAATAGGATTTAGAGATCATAAATATCTCTTTTTTTGTAACTCACTTTTTGTTTTTTCTTTGTTTTCACCCATTACACATTTTACAGTGATACAACAGAATAAAATTCTCAGAAAATTGATCAATAAAAATATGAAAATCAAATGTTAAAAAGAACAATACAAACAAAAATAAAATAAAAAATATAGAGTAATAATAAATAATAAAAAAATAGAGTACTGTCAATTTTGTTATAAATATAACATTTTTTTTTCATCATTATTATCAATATAGGAGCTATACTTGTACGCTAATATTCAAATAACAGAATGAAACAATAAGCTGAGCCTGACTAAATCATCATTAGTTTTGCCGGTATCTAGCCATAAATCATGCAGCAGCAGTAAAGTTAGTGTTTCTTCTCAATTTATCAGGGATTTAACAAGGAAATTCCCACCACAGCCAAGGAAAATATGAAAAATATCGAGTTAACTGCTGTCAGACTAAAAAGGTTTAGATGCAAACAACAATAGATAAGCATAAGCATCACAGCTACACAAAAATAATGTAGGAAAAATAAGTAATGGATGGCTAATAGCATTTCACCTGCACAACTTGGAAAAGGAGAAGATGACAAAAAATACTGGAACACCTCAAGTGGAAGGGGACATACATGACCAAATATTAAAGTAATCTGTCAAACAGATGCCAAACTATTTCTATAAAGCTAAAAATGTCATCTTGCTGGAGGCACTAGACAAAAAAAAAAAAAAAAAAAAAAAAAAAAAAAAACTCGCTCTGAGCCGTCAGGAGATTCATCCTCTTCCTTCACAATCAAACAGATGTAGAGATACTGCACCTTGCACTAAAGTGACAAACCACTCAAGACATACTATTGCCCTCAAAATGCACAAGATTTTACGGGGGGGGAAAAAAAAAAAAAAAAAAAAATCACAATTCATCTCTCAGTTCAGCACAAGGTCTCTCACTGTGAAAATACTGCTGTCTAAAACCCCCTGTTTTGCTCAACTGGACACATTTCATATCAGTTTATGATCCAAACAAAGGTTCTCAGCTGGAGTCACAATTCTCAGCCAAATGTTAATTCTGCAGCTTTCCCTGCAAGCGTGTCCTCAGCAGTCTGTGGAAAGAGAAACTATTTTGGAGCGTAATTAGAATCCTTTCATAGGAGGTTATATTTAGGGTTGGCTTGCTGATTTGATTAACACCACCTACATGTGTGAGAATGTGTTTGTGTCCTTCAGAGACATAATTGCTTACCTGCAGGAAATGCTTTTTTGAGTCTATGCTGAAGAAAATATCTAACTACAGGCAGCCTGGGATGGAAAATGACTCGGAGCAAAGCTTTCCATTTCCACACAGTATTAAAGCAAACATCTTCTTTTCTGATGTTATTCAGGATGCGTTTGCATAGAGAAATCTTATTAGGTTATATCAGTATTATTAACAACTTTTCTTGTTTGCTGTAACTTTTCATTTCCCATATTTGCGAAACAGTCACAACCACTACACCACCACAAAGGTACAATAAGTACAACAAAGTTCAAGTGTACATACATGTCACTGGATATTGTTTATCAGAGCCATACTCGAAAGCTTTGTGGACATGGAAAGTCCATAAGGATGGCACACTGTATGTCTGTCCTGATGGCAGAAACACAAATGCTCCATGAGACATTGTTAATTGACCCTTTACTACTGTTATGGACCACAATTTTAGGCAGAAATCAGAGTTTTGGGTGTGTAAAAAAAGAGAAAAAAAACAAAAAACAAACAAGGTGCGCACTTGTTTTCGTGGCAGTGGGTGGGGTGTCGCTGGGATAGAATTTCAGGCCAATCAGAGGCCTCCTTTCAAATGGTACATCAATTGGCCAATCAGATCGCATGCTCCTTGGCAAAATGTAGAACCGGAAGTCAGTTGCTAGTTGTGTACTTGAGACGATCATTTGCTGTATTTTTGTGAAAAAAGATGGATTTAGACAAAATTAGAAACTGACCAGGTGAGGATGGATTAAAGCGCTCCGTCGCTGTAATGGAATTCCGTAACCCCTCAATCTGAGATTGATACAGATCCGGGGAGAAATATTATATTTATAAATATTATAAATATTTTTAAAACATGAGTCTAATGTATTTATGATTAGAAGTCAGTCAGTTGTTCACTGGTACACTGAAGTAGCGTGGCATTTATTTATTTTGCACACAACAAAGCTTTTAACAATTATTATTACCTATTAGGCTACAGAAAAGGTTCAACAACAGGTGAACATCTGCATCAATCTCAGATTAACCTCTAGCGCCTTCGGTTGACGAAATTCCATCACATCAACAGAATACTTTAATCCATGGGTGAGACAATTATACAGATACACTATTTTGCCAAAAGTATGTCCTCACCTGCCATGACTCACATATGAACTTAAGTGGCATCCCATTCTTAATCCATAGGGTTTAATATGACATCGGTCCACCCTTTGCAGCTCTAACACGTTCAACTCTTCTGGGGAGCCTTTCCACAAGGTTTAAGAGTGTGTTTGAGAATTTTTGACCATTCCTCCAGAAGCGCATTTGTGAGATCACACACTGATGTTGGATGAGAAGGCCTGGCTCTCAGTCTCTGCTCCAATTCATTCCAAAGGTGTTCTGTCGGGTTGAGGTCAGGAGTCTGTGCAGTCAAGTTCATTAACAGCAAACTCTTTCTTCAAAGTCTTTATGGACCTTGCTTTGTACACTGGTGCACACTCATGTTATAACAGGAAGGGACCATCACCAAACTGTTCCCACAAATGTGGGAGCATGGAATGTCCAAAATCTCTCGCTATGCTGAAACAAGAGATTTTGGACTATTCCATGCTGCAAAGGGTGGACCGACGTCATATTAAACCCTATTGATTAAGAATGGGATGTCACTTAAGTTCATATGCGAGTCAAGGCAGGTGAGCGAATACTTTTGGCAACAGAGTACATTTAACACAGCTTTGGCCAAGCAATGCACTGTTTTTTTGGCTGTTTTTCAAAAAATTGGCCATGCAAATTGCAGCTGCACGGCTTGCTACCTAAAACTATGGTCTGCACTGAGACTGTGTTGCTGTGGATCTGTACCTGCTAGATATGCTAATAATTTTGCTGGGTTTATTCTTTTAACCGCAGACGGTGAAAAATACTAATGAAGGTAGTCCTTAGCCAGGGAGGTTGTCCATAACATGCCATCCACCTCTTTGTTTTTTGTAGGAATCTGTGTGGAAATTAGCCAGTTTACTAGTGATGCAACCTCATGTACCTTATCATCTTGAGTTGTATCTTATTTTAGTCATGATTTTTTTTTTAAATTATTCATTTATTTTTTATGTATCCATCTTTTTTATATTTATTCATTTATTTTCTCCTTTGTATTCCTGTAAGTTACTTGGCTGCTTTGAAAAACAACAAAAATATTGAATGCGAAAAGCTTTATAAATCAGGACTGTACTGTGCATTTCTACAAAGACATGCACCTCAGTAGTTTTCCTGGTCAGTCTAAATCCCCCTTAGGTAAATCTCACAGTGAACAGTAATTTGTCTTTATATATCAGGTATGTGATGAACTGACATGTCCTGGGTGTACTCTGTTTGCCTGATGTAAGCTGGGATGTCCTCCAGCATCCTCCCAACCCTCGAGAGGAATACACACGTCAGAAAATGAATATATAATCAGGGATTAAAGCAAAAAAAAGTCATCTGACTGAACTTTTTTTCCAATTAGATATCTGATCAAGTATCCCACTA
>JAQQZY010000011.1:5826914-5856100 GCA_030068375.1 Ostorhinchus rueppellii | reverse complement strand
GTGCTTCTTCCTGCTCGGCTTTCAAAGAGAAGCCCAAGTGCAACTCTCCCAAAATTAATGATGAAGACAAATTAAACGACTGCTGTTCCGTAGCCATCGTACTTCTTCTGCAATCTAACACTGTTGTGCAACCCTGTCATCATTGTGCTAAGCCCACCCTACAATCTCGCTACACAGATGGAGCGTTGTGATTGGATCGGTTAGTTTGTACCGGACCTGGCTGAGGCTCTATGGAGCGTGCCTAAACCAACGATTCAGGCAAAAAATATTTTTTGCCACTAGAGACGGGCTAGTTTGCTAGACTAGTAGTTCAGTATTTTGTCTTAAATTCCAAACTACTGAGTCCGTATACAAACAACAGGCTCATTTTAATATTAAGGAACGTTTTTCTTAGGTGAAATTGGTGTTTCTTTAGGTGAACAAGAAATATTGTAATATTGTTATTGCAATGCTGTACATCCCTATCTCACATTGCAAGTTTTGCCAATATTGTGCACCCCAATACATGATCATTAATTAAACAAAGGAAAATATAGGATTTTAATTGGAAAAAATGCTAGTCAGACAATATTATAATAAATGGTGATTAATCATTTAGGAAAGGTTAAATTGAGAGAAAAATAGGGCATTGCCACAACTTTTACACTGGGTCCTTATGGGTGAAATTGACACACAATAAAAACAACTGATGACATAAAAAAGGATTCAAATATCAGTTGTCTCTTGCCTTGACTACTATAGATTACTTTTTCTTTAATGTCAATTTCTTAAATAAGGTGGCATTACATGCAACCTAAATTCAAATGCTAATACAGAACGAATTTCCCTACTGGTATGACATGTAACCTAAACCATGGGGCACATGGGATAGGGATTGGACAGTAATTTTTAGATATGGAGACACCTGCACATATTCAGTTACAAACAGAAGTCGGACCTGCGGTGTCACCCTATTAAAAAAATAAATACAAATAAAAGGTGTTGTACAATAGAGTAAAAGGCAACAAAAATCCTTAAGCCTAAGACTTTTTTTCTATCGTTATGATTTATTTTTAACAGAAAGGTGGCATGTCCTTTTTTTGCTACTTGTAGCTGCCTGCCGAAACAAACGAAAACCAATGGGCAACATGCGTGAAGTAAAGAATAAAAATTCCGTGTTATGCTTTTGCGTGTCAGAATACGAAGACAAATAACGATGGTATTTAGTTTAACAGAAAACTATTATAGAAGACAGACTGGAAGTGCCATTCATTAAAACCAGCCTCTCCTTTACGCATGCATTTTAGCTAATGCTAAGTATGTACATAGAGGACGAGTAACAGCGGGAAATAAAAGCTACTGCTTACCTTTGTCTTCTCACAGCCTCCATGGATGTTGTCCAGATTGATCTGATGTATATATTAAAAAAAATCCATGATAAAGTTTTAGAAACTCTGCTGTCTGAACCTGACACTATGAAACACGCGGCCCCTTGGTTGTTCCATGTCTTATATGGGCATGCGCAGTAACAACAATGTCAAGGATGATTACTTTTAGGACTGTTGTCGCAGATACCAGGATTATTTTCACCATAATTAAGTGGGTGTTAGCTTAAATTAATTGAGCGATGCAAGGATTTTACCTACATCCATGTTTTGCCTTCAATCATTTGTGTTCACCTGGTGGAAAGCGGTAGCAAATTGTGATGTACCCCCACCTGTTGGATTGGAGTAGTACTGCGAGTGCCCAAAAGGCTGCTGTGTGAATGACATACAGTACATTCCTTATGCCTGTTCCATGAAAGGTGACATCCTTAGTTAATACGCATAAAAATTGAGAAATAATTAACATTTCTTCATACTTCATACCTATTGTCATGATTGCTACAAAAGCAACAATCATATCTGCTTCTCTACTCTGGAAAACAAAAGGAGGCCAAAAGTGTTTCAGGAGTGTTACATTTTATTTGGTCTTATTTCTTTTTTGAGCGTTTTCCTTTATTTACTTTTCCACAGGTTAAAACCCAGTATAATAGTCAAGAGAAATAAAAACATTTTTCACATACTGTATACAGAAAAAAATCTTTTTGATGCACAACAATAAAAACAGTTGATTAGGCCCAGCCCAGTGCGAGATTTCACAAAAACGCAACAATAATGAATTTTCAAAGCCTGACAACCTGCAGCCTCTTACTCGGACGAGCAGAGACAGTTCTGAGAGAGATGTAAAAATGGCTGTCAGGGCAATGCAAAAATTGCGTTATGACATCGCCAAGGTTGCAATAAAAACACACAACAGACATGGAAATGAATCTGAAACAATTACAAAGAAAGCAAATAGATACAAAGACAGAGAGGAGGTCCACCTTGTCGAATACTGGAAAGTACTGACAAACACCCCTTCATTTTCTAGCAGTTTTTTTGCACATAAAAGTTCAGTATGGGTGCCCCAAGGGGACATTGAACTGTGATTTCAGTTTGGGAAAATTGCTGCAATGTTTACAACGAACCAGATATCAAGCTCCACTAGGCAACTGTTTTTGGACTTTCTGCTACAAAAATACTGGGGCTTGAAAGGGAATCAATTAGATTAAGATTTGGTGGAATAGAAGACCTGGAATGTAAAATTAATCTGCCTCATGTGAAGCACCCATACATAAATCTTAAATACTCCAGTGAAAACTTTTTGTTCGTATGAAGCAATCAATCCATCATCCTAATGTAGATTGTGTCCATGGCCATCTTGAAAGAGCAAAAGTTTTAATCCAGTGTGTAGAAAGATGGTCGTTTATAAATATCCACTTTCCCCCCCTGTATATAAATGTTGTGAATGTCCTTAGCTGGCTGGTAGGAAGCTGTCAGAAGGAAAAGCCTTTTACAGTACTGTGATGCTGTGAGAGGAAGAGATTTGACCACTGAGTCATGGGGATTTGTACCATTTTAACCATTCCAAATTGCCTCTGTGGATCATTTAGAGTTCATGTAGTTAAGCCGAAGCTTGAGCACCTGAAAGAGACCACCCGCTGTTATGTACACTCAGTCAAATACTTTAGCCTGAATGATATCTCTGCTTTAAAGGTATTAATCAGGGCTAGAGTCGGTCGCAGTCCTGGTCTGATCTGAGAAAGCGTGGTACGTCTGTGAGCCGCGGTGATTAAAAGAAAAGTCTCATTTGTACAGATATTTCGCTAAGAGCCATTTTTATGTAAAGGTAAAACACATTAGAGACCCTCTGACATGACTTTTAAAGGTTCAATGTGCAAGATACTGTGACATCTAGTGGTAAAGCAGCAGTTTGCACCCAGGGAAATACTCTGTACCTCCCCCTCGGCTATAGTGTCTGCAACAAATGAGAAAAACACAAAAGGCTCTCATAATAGCCACTGTTTGGTTAGTTCCATCTAAGCATTTTAGTTAATGAGATAATAATTACAACATAGTAGGTGGCAATACACCTTAACACTGAACACAAAAACAGGAAGTCAGACCTCAAATACTGTATGAAATATCAACAACATAAAGGTGGTAGAAATTGCATGCACTACAAACACACCTTTCTATTTTATTATGAGTATTAGTTTCTCAGTTTCTGCAGTTAGAGCCACATAAATCTTACTCACTTAACCTTTAAGGTGTTTACATTAAGTCTGCGTCTTTACTTAGGATTCTGTCTGGGTATTCAGGATAGTTTCGATGTAGAGAGTTTAACATTTCAAGCTTCATTTGTTATTTCTGACGATTAAAACTAATGTTGCAGGGAGAAAAGACAAAAAAAAAGGGCCAGAATTTACATGCCTTCCTCCTGCAGCAGCTTTTTTTTTTTTTTTTGGGGTCTAAATAAAAAAAAAAAAAAAATTAAAGAAAGATGAACCTAACGCCATTTCATGGAAAAGCACCAGAGAGCAGAAAAGTGTCACATCAGATATGTGTAATAGCAATGCAATGACAGCTGTCAGCCACATACTTAACCCGCCTACCTGCCCGAAAACGTCTGTGATTGGTCAGAGTCCGTCAGAGGCTACATTTTTTTTACAGCCTGAATGCATAGTCTAAGAAGTGCGGGGAATTTTTGTTTCTTCTCACACCATTTAATAAAATATGCTGAAAGATCATCACGGGATTTTTACCCTGTCACACTAAAAACCTTTCAAGCACTGCAGCTATAAGAGAAATGTTGAGTCCAAATACTAGCACGCTATCATGTTAGCTGCTACACATGAATTTTTATGTAATCATGTTCAACCAGTATAAAATGCTCCATTAGAGATCCAGCGTTCACTTCATTCACTTGTACAAAGGATACCAATTCTCAGAGCAAACTGGCCAGGCTAATTATAGATTGTCTTTTTACCCACCACGTTAGCTAGCCCAAGTCAAACAGTGTTATACACAGGCTTTCTAGTTTGCGACTCACATAGAATTAGCTGAAGCAGACTCATACTGTATGGAGGATGACGGTGCGATGAATAAAAAGGACAAAAAGCTCAGCCATTTCATTTCTTTCATCTGCAAACACTGTTTGGCCTTTGCCAGTACCTCATTTTTCCACACTATATTTGAGACACAAGGGCTGTTTACTAAACCAATTGTTTTGCAGCACACTCATTCAGCACTCCAGAAACAGAAATTTACAGATTGAACGCCTTTCATTGTAGGAATATCACAAGGTAATTGAGTGTCAATAGCCAGGCAAAGCAATAATAACAACCACGTTGCAGCTGTATGCTGTCGAGCGGAGGAGGGGGGATGAGTGTGGGCCTTAGACTTAATAACCTCAGGAAAAAAAAAAAAAAATCCATATTTATTTTCTGAACAGAGATCCAGCCTTCTCCAAGAGCCATCACTGTGGTCTTAAAACAAATCGACCATCCTTTTAGGGCTAATGTCCATTTAGTCGTTGTTACAAAAATAAGAGAACAGCAGATGGTGACCTTGGAGCCACAGAAGGAAAAGAATTAAACGTAATATTCACACTGAGCATTAACTTACACACCTGGTGGCACCTCTTGCAGACATGGCTTTTGTCCACATCCCTATCGGGACCTGCGGGTCCTGCATGGTCAAAGGTCACATTTGATCATTTGGTCTCGGCCTTTTAGTGCTAAACAAAGGCCGGTTTCACGGGCCATAGAGTCACATAAGTGTCTCTAGTGCTTACGCCCGGCTGTGACATGTGAAATGGAGCTGATAAACAAGTACATTTGTAAGATCCTTTTAATTGAACACAAGCGAGTAAAGAGCAAAGGTAAATGTGGTCAAAGCCACTGAGAATCTAAGTCTACTATTTTCCAAGTTGAAAATTTACTCTTGACTGACCTGCCATGGTAAAATGTCATCAATAAAATAAATGTGACATTTATTCGGCCTGAGTTTTCTCTTTCATCCTCGTTGAAGCCTTCTCCAATTTTCTCAGTAGCCATGAAGGAGAGAAGGCATGCTTTAACTGAGGCTGCAGTAATTTACCACATGCAGTCCCCTTCTGACATGACTTGATGGCTTTGTAAAAGTCAAATACTAGAAGCGGGGGTGTTCCAAGTCACACTGTGCTCTGTTACTTCGGAATACGACAATAGTTTAACCCAGGCTTCGTGCGTCTCTATTCTACAGCTTGGTTCGTTTACACAGAAGTCTGTGCCGTGACAGACTCAGACTTCCCCATGTGTGGCTGAAGAGTCGATGTTATTCTCACATAAAACCTTAAAATTACAGGTTACATAAAAGGCCAGATAGTGCCATTATTTCCACCTGTATGCTCTTTAAGTGTTATTAGCCCAATGCAAATCCTCAACACTATCTGCAATGAGTGCTGGTACAGCTGAATCAACGGTTTAATCAGGCTAAATCAGATCATTAGTATGCATGTTAGCATATGTGCTATTCACAAAGCCAAATTAAGCTTCAAATGTGTGTGTAACCCCGAATGATTGTTGCATTAGACAACACTAAGTGCTCTCACAAAGCCACTGGAACTAACTTGCACCAACTTTTTTTTTTCCCTTCTGCCTCTCTCTTTTGGATAATGGCTCTGATTTTTCACCTCTGAAAATCTAAAACAAAACCACTGTTCACAAGTACCTTTCAGCATGATGAGGGTCAGGGCCTCAGGTTCTTGCATAGTGCCGTCTCATTAGCTTTTATTCACGTTATGTATTGAGCATTTGCCATTCACTGATTAAGGCCAATGGTCTGAGCTTGAACTCTGAATTAGGATCATCAAATCATGCCTGAGCTCCGCTGCTATGGGGCCGAAAGTAGACACCGGTGGCCGGGCATCAGTCTGATTTAACTCCGCTGTAGAGAATTCCCTTCCATCCTCCCTGTCAGTATGTGCTCAGAACGCTGATTTGCAATGACGGATGTGGCGATGCCTGGAAGAACAAAGCATCGCAAACAAGTCATCAGGACTTTTTTATTGGAGTGCTAGGTGTCAGCTCCACCAGAAGACTGGCAGCTGCAGTTCCTACAACTGACAGCCCAAATCAAAAGAAATCCTACGTCCACGTCCACGTCAGGCTCCCTGAAATGTGCTCTGCTCATTCACCCTACAAACCCTTCAGCCTGATTTACATTACTCCTTAAGGGCTGACACACAGGTGATTGTTTACCCGAAAAAGAATATTTCCCAATGTATTTCTAACCTTGGTGTACTTGTAAATCTGAAGGGTTCTCACCTTTTCCAGGCATCAACAGTGAGAAAAAAAGAAAAGCCAGCTCGACTTCAGGCTGTAACTTAATCATGTGTGAAAAGAGAAGTGACTGGCGCGATTGCAAGTAATATATTATCAAGTCAATAATCTAATGTGTGCAGGACTTGATGAAGAACAGCAGGTAACTCTTTATAGCATATGGGTTGGTGGTAAAACTAAAGTGTCGAGGTGAGACTGAAGAAACCTGAGTGGTAGGCTGAAGAAGGAACTTGGCACAAACAGTGAATCTGTGACAGGAATAATCTACCAGACCTTTCAATCATCGCAATTTCATCCTTGTACCCTTTTTCCACTTACAGAGCTCTGTTGACAATAACAGCTATCTGAGCCTAATGACTATCAGAGGACGGCTCTAGTGGCTTTGTGTGTTGACACGAAGAAACACGGCAAAACCTCATCACTTGTCACTTCTGGAAAATGTCAGTGTGAAGTCTGAGGCACAGAGGAAAGCAGGGAACACTGCTGAGTGGGACAAATCCGACATTAAACGTCCTATTTTTAAACACTGCAAAGGAAGGCCTGCATTGCTCATGGGTGCGATCTCTAGCTACGAGAGGTGAAGTCACAGGAGGTGATATGACATTGTGCGGATACTGCAAAAAATCTGCTGAAAAATATTTTTACTGACAGTCTATAGCTGTGTGGGATAACCTAATCTGCTTAATGAAACCCTTTAGGCCTTGTACATTAGGTCAGGATCTAATCTTTTAAAGCATCTTTGAATCTTTTTTCCCCAGTTTTTAAGGGAAAATATGCCAATCATGAACCATCCCAATGCTTGAGGAAGCCCAGATTGTGTTTTTGTTGCAGTGCTCACGAACAGCTTTATTGGAAATATTTGGTCATTTTTGCAAAGTCAACTTTTGAGCCCACTTTTCTTAGAAATGCCTTCTGTCAGTACTTAAGGTCAGGATTAAAACTAAAACTTTTAAATATTAAACTACCTCTAACATCATCAGCCTCTGTGATGCCACACCACCAAGTATTATAACTTCAATGTCCCTTATGTACTAAACAGCCCGACACTGTGCTGTAGAAATATTCACTAAAGCTCCTATTTCAATTCCAACACTCCTCTTGTTGTTGTAAAATAAGCACCCCTTGGTAAATGAGCCTTCTACTAGGAAAAAGCACTACCCCCTCTAAATAGAAACATGACTGGTACTAACTGAACTTTCAGTTGTGTCAGGACAATCTGCCTCGAAGAAAACTTTCCAGAGAAAAAAGAAGCGAAGTGTAGGAGTGAGAAGAAAATAAAGAAAGGAAAGAAGAGAAGAGAAAGCTATCTCCCACAACACCTGAGGAGGAAGGACGTAGAGAAAGGTGAACCTCAGTAGTGAAGATTTCATCCAGCCAGCTGCTGAGCAGCCGGTGGCAACGGAGGAAAAGAACAGGAGGATGGAACGACAGCAGAGTATGTCTATGTAAGGAAAAATACTTAAATCAAGCTAGAATTATTGCAGAAAATATGTACCATATGCAGACGACACAGGGCGTATTGGTAATGTTAGGGTAAATTAATTAGCCAAATATCTGAACGCTTCTTAATGCTCTCTGCTCTTATCAAGAGGCTAATTATCACTATCAGTCTCCTCTGTTCGTTAGTAGGATTATTAGGCTAATCGCAACGCTTTCCCCTTTGGAAATGAGGTTTTCGCTGTTCGTCAGTACAAAGCCCTTATTGTCTGTCAATGACACAGTGTCAGCTGTGAAGCCAATCAGTATTTGTACCTCGTAAAACAGGGAAACAGCTCAAGCTTGTGCCATGTGTAAAAGGGTCTCTTTCAGTTGCTCACATGCTTGACCTTCACCACTTTTGTAAATTGACTACATGCTTGAGGACTGGCAGTAAAGAAAAACACCCTTGGGTACTGCCATGCATCGTCAGTGTGGGACGTTGCACATGAAATATTCTTGGAATTATTTGGTGATGACTTTTTTTTTTTTTTGCTGCAGCCACTTTCCCTCAACCTGCCACCGTTTGAGATCTCTTCTATTTCCCAGGATGTTCTGCAAAAATTCCCTGAAAAGGTGCCAGAACAAACTGCTATTAATGCGTAAAATGATCACTGTTTTTGTGAGGTGAACTGAAACTGAGCGAGCCAAGTGTCGTTCCAGTTGCAGCTGCAGTGCCTACTTGTCTATTAAGGCTCCTCTTGGTAGAAAAAATGATATTTTTTACCTACAGGTTAGATTTCACTCTACTTGTGTTTGACCAATAATTCACAGGATCCTACCAGTATTTTAAGTATTTCAGGATGGATATACAACCAAGCGTGAGGAACAAGAGTGCAGGAGCCCTTGCGACTTTGCCTCGCAAAAACCAGGCTACATTTCACAAACTTACAGTGTGAAAGAGGTAAAATAAAGGACAATTCAGCAAAGGCCAGTATTGTTGTTGAATACTCTAGATAAAAAGTTTGTGGAAGGCTAGTTTGGATGAAAAAACAAAGTGTCAAGCATGTAATCTAAAGCCCAGTTCAAACCAAAGATTCATGATGGGAAAAAAGCTGTGAACTTATGATCTGGCACAAGACAATGTATCATTTCCATGTCAACGATATGATAGCTTTTCACTCTATATCGGACTTGGATATAATTTGTGGTGTAGTGATAATAAGTTACTAGCTACAGTTTCATTTCTAGTACTGATGAAATGGTAAAAACATAAAAAAAAAAAAAACACAAGTTGAAACGTCTCCATCTATTCTGTCAATTCAGAGGAGTTATAATCCGGTTTGTCTGAACTGGGCTTCAGAAACTGAACTGAGTTTGTGGAACTTCCTGGACTTTCCCAGACTGGATGTCTAAATCTACATTACTTGCCAACAAACTGTAATATGTATTTGGTTGAACCTTCATAAAGTATCAAATGGGTGGTGATAAGTCAGTCTGGACTCCTGAAAATAGATGAAAGTTAACTTTAAACACAATCTGATCTTTGAAGGGACCGTCTCCGTCGTTCAATGTGGCAAACACCATCTATCTGACACTCCAGGGAGTTAAAAACAACTAATTTGCAAATACTCTTTGCCCCAGCTCTCACACTGTCACAGTGGCATTCGTTGGCATATGAAGGGAATGCAGAGGGCTCCCCCGTCTTGTTTCCTGCGCTCTGTTGCCTGCCAGCTGAATGAATCCATCCAATCCCTGGCATTTCCCGGGGAATGTGACTGGAATGTTATCTGCTTCCAAGTGGAATGCCTGGGTCATGTTTTAGTCTTGAATTTTGTGAGCGGCTTGGAATATCCATTCTGAGTGCTTTCTCCCATAATGCAACAGGCTGTTTTAAAAAGAAAAAAAAAAAAAAAAAAGACGCAAGCCGTGAGCTTTCCTAGAACAATGAGTCTAGACACACATGCACACACGACAACATTTTCTTCCACAGCAATGCTAAGCTGCTTTGCAAATTTAAGCCAAATTCATAGCATCTTCCCTACGCACCAGATTAACCATTCAAGGAACCTTGAAAAGATATAGTGTATATTAAAACACTTCACAAAATAAGGCACTCCAATTTTGTCCTGAATGCTTTCAGTCTGCAGATAGGTAGAGGCAGATGAAGCTGTGCAAGTCGCTTTATCCACCTCTGCATTGTCACAATGCTTCAAAGGTAGGGGGAGATGAAAGCAAGTGATATGAGCAGTCTGATAGATTCTGAAGATGGGACTAGTGATCTGTATTCTGCTCCTTCAATCAGATAGAGACATAGAGATAGAGAGGGAGAATGAAGTGGGCACCAGCTTTTGGTTCACAGGCAGCTATCCCTCAATCCAATGTACCACCTTTGACTGGCTTTCAGGTCTCCAAAGCAGCAGGCTGGCATATAAATAGGCCCTGCAACAACCAGACTCCCATTGGGAGACCTCCCTCAGTGAGTTGAACGATGGCTGTGCATTTTTTTTTAAAGATTCCAAATTCTCATATAAGATGTAGGACATAGTAGTGGAAATTTTCCTGGACTGTGGTGCTGTGATAAAATCAGCAGTTTTAACAACCACAAGTGAGAATCAGATTCAGAATCTGTCGTCTCTGAGTTGCGTTGGGGACTTGAAGGGTTTGAGCCCCAGTGTCCTGCGGGGGTGAGCCCTCTCTTTGGTGCCATCCAGGGGTTTTCCGCAGCCTGCCCATCCTAGGTCGATGAGCGGCGAGTCAGCCGGGTTGAGGGGAGTGATGCGAAATGAGGGCAGTGTGGGTGAGCCGTTGGTGGAGCACGGGGCTGAACGGGAGGTGGGAAAGGGTGCTGAGAAGGGGTCAAAGGGTGAGGGTGTGTCTGAGCCACTTGAGGGGTCAGCTTTGAGGGCAAAAGGATCACAGTCTGGTGAAGGGAAGGGGTCACAGTTGGTGAAAGGGTTGGTAGGAGAGGGCTGGTAGCCCAGAGGGGTGCTGTCCTGGCGGTTTGGGCTGCGACCGCCCCCTGAATTCCCACCGCCAGCTGAGATAAAGCTCCAGGGGTCGATGCGGGGTCGGATGGGAGAGGGACGAGGCCGAGGGATGACACTGACCTCCAGCCGCCGGGTTTTGGGGCTCAACAGCCCGGGGTTGGGATGTAGAGAAAAGGTAGTTGAAGGCTTGTCGTCAGACTCCTGCGTGTCTTGACACAATGGCAGGTCCAAAACTGGAAACAACAGGAAAAAAATGATTAATTACAACATAAAATGAGATTAGAGTGAATATTCAACATATTAACCTTAATACTCCATCCCTCAGCTTCTTGTTTGGGGAGGCTTTAATTCCTGATCTGCTTTGACTCTTTAACTGCTGTGCTGTTGCTCTGGTGCTTGTTTCTGCACTGAAATCTGTGTTTTATGCTCTCATATTCTACAGAACTAAAAACCTGTATCATGAATTTTATGCAGACAAAAACAAAGTCATACATTACTCTTGTAAAGAAATGAATCATAACACCGAATACTGAGGCAATTAGTCGAAATTAAGTGTACCACAGCACCGCACAACTAGAGAGGTAAACAGCAAGTGTAAATTAGTAGTGACAAGAACATTAAACTCAGAATAAATCGGCTTGAATGAACATTTGCCATTTCCAAATGTGATGTGCCTGCCAAATGGCATTATTTACATCAAGAGCAATGCTCTAAGGCTGCTAAGCTTTTCAGCTGACAAGAAAGAGCAATCAAGAGTCACATGAGAGCAGCCGAAAACGCCAGCACAGGAATCCTCTGAATTCATCTCTCTTTGCAGCGCGCATTCACCACCAGCAACCTTGTGGCATTCTCTCTATGCATCTGAGGCTGAGTCATTACAGTCAATAAACATAATAAGATGTTTAGCTAAAACACTCTCTGTTTAATTATGTGTGGCTTTTTGCCTCTGCGCCCTGATGTAATGAGCGCATGCGGTTTGTGAGAGTACGGCTGTTAGCAACTGAACAGGCGAGGCATATTGGCTCAGTACCTGGGGGCAAAGCTGTAGGAACCTCTCTGTGGAGAATCCAAGGCTTTGTGAGTCAAACAGACCCGATATAGAGTGTGAAATGTTACCAGAGGGCACTCTTAAAACCCTCGTAAAGCCCACTCACTCTTAAAACAACCAATGCCCACGCCTCCGTCATTACGACTACAAACTGTGTCAGTGCTTCGAAGAAATGCATATGGGTCTCACAGTGGAAATGCGGAAAAAACGTGTCAATATGCAAATACATGGATCACATCTGTAAACACATCACTGACATGAATTAAAACAATCGTCTAAATATGCCCCATGAGAAGTGTACTTTGGCTATTTTCAGATCTCATGTTGTGAGGGAAATGTACGCTAATCGCTCTTGAATGTGATATTTTATCATGTGTCATGCTTATTTCAGTGTGGAATACATGTAGACATTTGACTTGCGGAGTCTTAAACTAAAGAGGAAATCCACCCAAGATACACTGTTTGGCCTTAGAGCTGAATCTCAAAATCATGTAAGGAATTCGCCTGAGAGACACTGCATCAGCAGTCAAGGGTAGATTATGAGCCATTTCCAATCCAGCGCTCTC
The DNA here is from genome assembly GCA_030068375.1 of Ostorhinchus rueppellii. Classification (NCBI taxonomy): domain Eukaryota; kingdom Metazoa; phylum Chordata; class Actinopteri; order Kurtiformes; family Apogonidae; genus Ostorhinchus; species Ostorhinchus rueppellii. The sequence continues at coordinate 5,843,416 of JAQQZY010000011.1, read as the reverse complement.
TTTCTCCATGACCTCAGCTGTGAAGCCTGATGTTTTGCCTTCATCTGCAACTTTGCAATAAAAAGAAACTGTGACTTGAAAGAAGAAAAACAACAGAAGATTGGGATGCTGGCTTTGCTTAGCAAGTATTAGCAGTGAGGTACGGAGGGCCAGCTGTTACCTGAGATATGCAAATAGCTGAAGACAAGCTTTGATGTAAATGAAAAAGCCTGTGCAGCATTGAAGCCTCCCTTGTGCCAAAAAAGATCTTGTTAAAAAGGAACAATAATAATTCGGTAAGAAGTGCGAGAGAACATTGCCATGCGGAGAAAGTACATTCAAGGTAACAGTTGGATCCAATTTCAGTGTGGGGGCCTCCAAAAACATGCCTAGTGCTTCAGGAAATGCAAATGAAGCAAATGCAGATGAATTAAAAACTAAATCATGGATCCAATCTGCAGTGGAGGCTGTTCTTAAAAGTTGGGGACCTGGGGATTTTTACAAGATGGATTAAAAAAAAAAAAAAAGATCATCACAATTCAAGGCAGAGATGTACGATTGACTGGTAATGGATCTAACACAAAACACACTTGGATTCAGACATTTCTCATAATGCTCCCTACCTGTATTTTTATAGGCATATACTTAAACCTAATATTCACTCAGTGTTGGGAAGGTTGTTTCAACTCACATTTCACTTCAGATTCAAGAATACATGCAAAGTGAGTCACATTTTAAATCCTTGGGTTTATCAAGACACTGTTACATTATTATTGCATTTAACATGTGAATGAGTCTGTCACATCTAAATGAGACGTGACTCATGAGTTATATGAAAACAAAAGGTGTAAGTACATGAAAATAAGCATATGTTTCAAAGATACAATTTTTCATGCCTTTAGGGGAAATGGTTGATGCCTTTTATAGTTACAATGAGTAACATATGGTGCTTTTGTGCTTACGTAAGTTTGTGCTGGTTGGTTATATTTTGACGTTAATGAGCTCCATTTTTAAGCTAATGGCAGTGCTGAACAGTTTTACCACTGTAAATGAGTACAACACAGGCACCGAGGCTTTCAGGAGTAAATATAAGCATTTTCTCAGAAAATCTGGCACAGACCCAGCGTGAAATCACTGTACAGACTTATATCATTGAAGAAAGTAGCTAATACAGTCCAGATAGATGCACCGCTTTAAGCCGTGTTACGATTCCTTCACATATTATAAAAAAAAAAAGAAGCAATTTTCTTAATATTAGGACCAATCCTGGTCCTCAAGAGCTACTATCCTGCATGTTTTAGATGTTTCCATTTTCCAGCACACCTGACGGTCATTATCATTCTTCTGCAGAGCTTTATGATAGGCTCATCATTTGAATCAGGTGTGTTGGAAGAGGGACACATCTAAAACATGCAGGATAGTAGCTCCTGAGGACCAGGATTGGGCACCCCTGCTTTACATGATCTATTGATTTCAGGAATGTAATTTTAGTCTGATTACCCCTTTTAAAATGTAACTTAAACTACATACACTTTTATATGCTGCCTTACACTGTAACATTTTTTTTGTTTGTTTTTTTAAGCCTTCTCTGAGTCCAACAGAAGTAAAGGACATTCGATTGTCAGATGATATGAAGATGTCAACAGCATTTGTTTAACAACCTGTCTGACCTTTACTCAGTCTGTGAAAACTCTAAAATGTTGCAGATAACTCTGAATAAGACTTCCTAATAAGCAGCATCTGTCCCTCAGTGTCTTTCAATTCAAACAATAGTAAAAGAAATAGTAGGAGTTGATGTAGTTAAGTATGGCTCATGGGAGGCGTTGTTTTCACCACCTTTGCCAAATATTTTGAGTCTAATGAAATAGTAAGTAGTCATGAGAGCTGGGAGAAGTGAATTTAAATGTCATGAAATGGGAGATGATGCCACTGATGGGCAACCAAATAAAATGGGCCTTTACAATCAAAATGACAGATTTGTCAGAATTTAACTGTAAATGTAAGGTGAGATTCCAACTGACCTAACTGAGAAGCATGCAGGCCCTGGCTCGACCGCCTCCTCCGGTCAGACCGGTGTTCCCAGGCCTCATAGCCCAACTCCCCATTGGCAGGATGCACACTCTGGGCCCATTCCCCGAGGCTGACCATACTCTCCTGCTGGGGGGTCCTGACACTCTGGGGACTATGGGGAGTCTGGGGAGTCTGCGGCGTCCGGTGGGCGCTCCTCTCACGAGGGTTTGGTGGCGGTGGTGTCAGGGGTAAGGGCTTAAGGTCTTGGTATTGCAGAGCTAGATCCAACAGTGGTCTGGGAAGGGGCTCAGAGGTGGAGAAAGTGATGAGGTCGTCCACTACAGGGGGGTCTGACACAAGGGGCTTTGGGGAAGAGATCTCTGGTTCAGAGGGTGTACGTTCCCCTAGAGAAGGGGGATTAGTTCGAGGGGGCACCCTAGGGGGGATGTCCAGACAGCGCCCTAGTCCTACAGACGCTAGGAGGGAGCCACCACCAAGCAGGGCCCGATGGGTGCTCTTAATCAGACCACTGAGGGAACCCCTCTCAGGCCTGGGGGAGCCAGCCGGGGAGGAACCCCCTTCCTCACTGCCCGAGTCTCCCTGAGGTAGAGGAAGCCGCAGGCTGTCCTTCACTGAGGAGCCTGCACAGAGAAAATGCTTTTTTTAAGTTTTAAGAACACAGAGAAGGAGAAAAAGACTCTCTACATTTATAATTCATTTAGTTTCTATTTATAATTCAAACTCATGTCAGTGTGAATTATAACGGTTAGGCTGGTGATAGAGGGTGTTGCCTACCATTTTGAGCAGGGGGAGGGGTTGGTGTGGATGGTCTGTACTTCTCAAAGTTGTCCTTGGACTCTCCGTTCTCGTTGCTGTCCGACTCCAGGAGCTTGGCTCTCATCGACAGGCTGAAAACCATAAAGACGTTTTAAAAAGAAGATAAATAATAAAGCCATGGATTGGCAAGAATGTGGACATGATCTGAAACAGGGATTATAATTCAATGTATTGTAACACTGTAAATCTAATTAATCTGCTAATTGATCTAATTTCATCTAATTATAACTGTGCATCTTCACACTACCGCCTGTCTCAGTTCATGGCTGAAGAGCTATTAGAACATTGTTCCAGCTGGAGGTTTTAACACAACAGAAACAAGCCAGAAAGCTTCACATGTAAACTCTTAATTGGAAATCAATACATGTCTCAGAATCTATACAGTAGAAACTGTTGTTATTACCTCCGCCAAGGAGGTTACATTTTCATCGGCATTGGTCTGTCTGTCTGTTTGTTTGTCTGTTAGCAAGATGACTCCAACAGTTATGGATGGATTTTCATGACATTTTCACAGATTGTCAGAAATGGGGTATCCTACAGATGATTAGATTTTGGTGGTGATCCACTGCCTTGGCGGAGGTCTGCGCTCTCTGAGTGCTTCTCTAGTTGATAATAGTATTGTTCTGATACTTTTACACACCAAAGCAGGAATTTTAATAGTAAAAAAATATTTTCTGAGAACATTTTCTTTCTTTAAAGAAAAAATGTCTTATAACTGTCTTTTATCTTCCAGATCATACTGAGCTACATTCAACATAGAAGTTAAAACAATGGTTTGCAAAATAAGCAAGCAGAGGATAAAGTCTGTGGTGAGAGTAACAGTTCTTCAACTTATTAAAATAAGGATGTCAAATTCATCTTAAATAACTAGGTTTTCATTAATTGTAATAAAACGTAAAGCCTATGGTGGTTCTACAGTGGCTTCTGTTTTTATGTAATCCAGCAAATGTCCACATTAGTGTCATTTTTTTAAGTTTAATAAAATAATCTGACTATACATGGCTGTGGAACATGAAACAAGTGACAGAAAAGGTCTGTACCTGCTTTCCTGGGGACTCAAGCGTAGGACTTTAGGGCTTTTGGGACTCTTTGGGCTCTGGGGCCTCCAGTGGGGGCCCAACCTTAGGTCTCCATTGGCTTGTTTTGGAGAAGGAGTCTCCAGGGGCCAGACCGGGCTCAAACCAAACGTCCTGCTGTTATCGCTGGGACTGACTGCAGAGAAACACAGACTCAAGTAAATACCATGTAACTGTTACAATATAATCAGTATGCACACAACTCAGCTGTATTCCAAAAAGCTGAGCAATTTTAAAAGGTGTGCTTCACTAACAAATAGATGCAGTCTGCAATAGGCTCCAAAACAGTGACCTTTACTTGACTCCTTAGAAGTGGAATTCATGAAACCCAAATGCGCTTTATGTAATCTCACTGCTGCAAAGATCAAGTCCTCATCATGTAGAGAATTTCTTAAGCATATAGTTCATACTAGAGAAAAGCACGAGAGGAACAAGTCAACAAGCCATCCACTCAACAGAGGATGAGAAGAAATGCCGAGTGGAAGGTGGGTTTCACCTCCCATTCACACCCCTTACTTAAAACACTACACAGCTCACTTAAACTACGCTAAAAGTGTGAAGACATTTTTTCTGCCATAACACCATCATACCGATCCAATCACACCCTTCTGTATCAGATTAAACATCCTTAAGCTAACACTCAAAAAAATAAGACTAATGGTACTGTGTCTCACTGTCATGTTCAAGAATCAATAACGACTTGAATTTGTGAATTTGGTTGTCAGGTTCTGGAACTATGTTAGAGTCCTGTGGTTCTGATGCAGGGGATTAGTCTCCCAGTAGAAGTGGGTAGTACTTTCACTGGAGGATAATTCAACAAATTAAACGACTTCAATTAAACCATATATGACTTCCTATCAATACTTACTCATTACTCATTGGTCCTTACATTATAATATTGTAGGATCAAGAATTGAAATCGTGTCACTATGGCCATTGTAACCGTGCTACTTTCGATCTTTCTAATATATTTCCCAAAATTTTGACATCAGTGTAGCTCAATATCTATATTATAAAACCCAAGTGGCCTCTGTGTGCGTGTGTGTGTCTGGGGATTCACACAAGATCCAGAAAGAGCTGACTTTGCAGTTTGGTATACATCCTTGTACATTTGGTCAAGGAAAAAGACCAGCGGAAACGGCAAGGTGATAAGACCAGTGTTTTGGGAGATACAGGACTCGAGGAGACCACCGAAGCTCTGGAATGCGCTTCCTATTGCATTACGCACTTTAGACTCTGTCAATGCTTTTAAAAGTCATCTTAAAACCCACCTGTTCCTCCAAGCATTTTAATCTGCAGTAGACTAGGGGTTGTTTTATGACCAACATGTTATTTTTAATCTATTCATTTTATGATTGTATTTTTATCTGTGCTTTCATTTTTTGTATTTTATTGTATTTCTATTTTATTGACCCTTTGTGAAGCACTTTGTGACCTCCTTTGTTTGTGAAAGGTGCTATATAAATAAACTTTAGTTACCTATAGGGCTGTGCGATTAATCGAATTTTGATCACACTTTCGATTTTGTTGTCAAACGATCTCAAAACTCATATAGTCGAGTTGAAACAATTTATTTTCTGTTTTTCTTTACACAATTTCTGAGACACACATGCGCAATACATTCCATTCCATTGTAAAACAGCTGTAAAGTACATATTTACATATTTGTAGCCAAAATTTATTTTCAATTTGAATGTTTTGCATAAAGAATGAATAACAAAGTGTTTTTTGAGAGAGAGAGAAATGCTGGATATATGCATTGAGAAACTCAAAATTAATCATTTGAATAATTCTGATTTCAATATTGACCAAAATATTCACGAAATTGATTTTTTTTCCATAATTGAGCAGCCCAAATTACTTACTTATATTGGTAATTTTGAATATAATAGCCGTACAATCATGTTGCTATACCCACAACGCTTTGGTTGTAACTGCTGGACAAACGTGGTACAGCATGTAGGAATACACACCAGCATGCAAACTACCATGTCTAGAACCCCTGCTTCCAAACGGGTCAACAAACTACTGTTATGCAACACATCATAGGCAAATTTAAGTGAATTTTCTGTGAGAACTGCATGTTAAGCACTTTGTCGCAAACCTCATCAAAATCAGTGACATTTTGATGAAATCGTGTTACCAAGCATATTTTAAAATATTTGTGGTAAAAAAAAATTTATTTTGTGCAATCCTCATCCTGATTATGTTTAAGTACTTACAAATACCTACTGAAATATGTAACACACATTAATTTGGTTATATATGTACAAATGTAGAGCCCATTGAACACCAAACATGTAACCGTGTCACCTTTTGACCTGACCCAATAATTTAAAAAACGTGTCCAAAAAAAAATCTACATCTCTCCAAACTGTGAAGACCCAAGAAATTAATCCAACCAGTAGTTTCATCAGAGAAGATGTTTGAAGAAATTGCTAGCGAGGATCAAAACAACGAAGACGATGACTGAGAAGAAACCTTTTAAGGTACTATTTCCACTCAGTTCTGTTGCTGCTTATTTCTATTGATCCCAGCATTTGTGTCATTTCATTTCCACTTAAGAATTGAGAACAAATTGCAAATGCTCACTGAATGGATAGGCTATTTTCACTGGCCTCGGCTTTACTCGAGGCCTGGCTGATGCACTTTGCCTCACATCACTCATCAACGCAGCATTTTCAAAGCCGGGGCAGAAGACAAGTGATAGTGTCAGCTTTGCAATTTCATCATGATCACACCCCTAGTCAAAAAAAATATTTTTCCAACATTTTGCTCAGTAAACAGCTTTTTTTTTCCCACACAGTTAATGTCATCATGTTTGAATGGAAAAGATCTTGGTGTTTGGAATATTTCTGTATATTTCACACTTGGCTCCACTGCTCATCGCTCGGCCCGTGTGCACAGAGCAGATGTAATAGTCTCATTACGAACCAAAATATAGACCAAAGGCAAAATGTTCGCAATATGAACAACCCAGAAGACATTTTTCTGACACATTGCAATCTAAATGTAGAGAGGTATTGGAAGTGGGATAAGAAACAGAACTAACATACAAGCAAAACTAATCCTGCCCCCACAGACAGAAAAAAAAATAAATAAAAGAAGGTAGTAATATACATAATCTGCCAGCATATATAATACTCCCAGCCTACTGAGGAGCTAAAAAAGCTAACTATTATAGCTCCACAGTTCAAAAGGTGCTTGCAGACACCAGAGATAGTTTGATTATCTTATCTAATTCACTAGAAAACTAAGCCCCAATGAGAGAATTTCCCTCCAAGATGATCATTTGGTCAGTTTTAATACGCAAATCAATTTGGTAGTTCTTCAGACAAACAAATTTGGGCGGCCCGAGCAATAAATCACTGCATGCTACCAAGAGGACAAGAATAAACATCCACTAAACACATTTTAATGGCAGGCACACAACATGGCTTAGTGATTGCCATTAAGAAGAGTCATTAGGAGGTAAAGAAAACCAACCCTTGATCTAATGAATAAATGAAGCTGGCAGATGTTTTGGACTTACGAGCCATGATTACAGATAAATGTTTCACTGCAACTCTTGGTTTTATGTCAAACCCCAGTTGTAATTGCTTACAAAATACCCAATAGCTTGGTGTTACACCACAAATTTCCTTTGAGTTTTGTTAAGACACCCTGTGACCTACTGGCCACCCCCCTACCCCCAAAGGAAAACGATCTCAGGGAATTTGTCTGAGAGTCTGACAAGCAGGAGAATATTGTAAATCTCTGTCGCAACCCCTCTCAACCCTTTCTACTGGAGCAATGAATTCCTCCCTGCTTATTTTTAATTCAGTAAACCGCACTGTAGCCACTACATGCATATAAAACTGTGGAGCGTTTCTGCATGGAGAATACAGCTCAATGGCTCCCCCCACTGTAGGAGAGAGGCAACTGCAGACAGGGGCAACAGAGCGGGGCTGCAGTGGAAAAAAGCTGCTGCAGAGAAGTGCTGAGCCACTGAGAGGAAGTCAGATAATATTTGGACTGGAACAGACTATTGAAAAGGGAAAAGGGTGTGTGTGAGAGTGAGAGCGGTAAGGCAGGGAGGGGGAGAGAAACAGAGAGGGGGCCCACAGGGAAACAGGGAAAGACAAAAAAGACGAGTGGGTGGTTGAGAGCACATGAAAGGAGAGAATTTGGAAGAGCGGGCTAGAGATGTAATGTTGCAGTACAGTCTGTGTGAGCCCGCAAGAAGGAAAGGGATCCTACGCAGTTTGATTTTTCTAAATGTCAGCCCACTATATGGGCACCTGTGTACCTGTGTCTTTGTGTGCATGTGTCCACAGGAAAAGAAAAAGGAAAAAAAAAAAAAAAGACTTCACTCACGTTGAATTGCACGGAACCGTGGACCAAAAGAAGGTGAGGATCCCGAACCCAAATCAGGAGAATTCCGCCTCTTCTCCAGGCCTGGTGATGCCTGCACTGTAATCTTATGGATGAAATCTGCAACATACACATACAAGACAGATGTTATGAATAGAAAATACATCAGAATAATGCACTCGCAGGGCTGGGTTTCCATGCTCTATTTCACATTCATATCTTCTAGTCAGCTGTCAGCTTTTTTTAAGGTTGCGACACTTTTTTTTTTTTTTGCTTCCTTCTTTTTACTTCAACATCCTATACCGCCTTTTCAATGTCGTTGAAATTCAGTACAATACAAATCTCAGAAAACAGCCGAGTGATTCTTTATGTAGTTTCAATCGCCTGCATGACTCCTTTCTATATGGTGTTTGGCTATAAATAGGTCTCCTTCTTTTCTGTCAGTAAAAGTAAACGTAAGAACATGCAGGAATATTAGCACGCAATAGCAGCAACAGTGCCAAGAGCAAGCTAAAAATCCCATTTGAATAAATCATTCAGTCAAATTAGAAGTTCATAGCCTTAAATTTAAAAATTATTCCCCCAATTATCCCCCCCTATACATGTTTTTGTCTCTTAGTTTATTAATTTGCATCTGTGGTGTTCTTGTGTCTTCACTGGAATTATTATTTTCATTCCTGAATTAATAAGTTGGGACCTCACATGAGTTAATTTGCTCTTTGAAAACACCTTTGCACTGTTTTAAGGCAAAAGTATTGTCAAATAAATTTAACCACAAGCACTTACTATCATCATTACTGTTTGTTAGTTGCAACTGATGATCAAAAAGAAAACAACACAGTTAAAGCTAAAGGTATGCTGCCATTTGTTGAATAATTTACTTGAATGATTTATGCCATGTAATTAATAATTCCATAATTTCTGATCTGAAGGAACAAAAGCTTATACAAATGAAGTGTAATTTGAGGGCGTACATTATTACAAGGGCATATTATCACTAACTCAAGTAAAGACTTATGGTGTAATTTCCCCTTTCTGACATGTAGCTAGTAGCAGTAGTTGCTGCTAATTTAGCCCATTGGCTAACAGGCTAAAGCAAGTGACAGCTAGAGCCATTACCACATAACCTTGGATACAGACAGAAATATGAAATGTTTAAGTAATGTGGATTTTAATGTTTAATGACCGTTTATGCCATATGTGACTGCTTTGACAGCTGCAACATGACATGACTCTTAACGTACATTTCTTTTACAAACATACTAATCTGTATATTTAGCTCGATGCATGATGTCACTGCAAACAGAATGAAGACTGATGTTGAAGTGTAATTTGAGAGCAAATACAGCTGCGGAAAAAATTATTAGACCCTCAAAAGTCATCAAAAACAATGGTTATGCAATCAAGTACTTACTCCAGTGAGTTTTACGTGACTAAAACAGACAGAAAAGAAAACATGGAATGTCTAAAAGCACTGTTTTTGACAGCACAATGTCATAGATATTGATGGAAGAACTGAAGTGATTTTTGGTCATCAAGTAAACATGGGAAAAGGATAGATATCAGCTCTGAAATTAAACCCTTATATTTGTCCCATTGTTATTTGTACCAGGCATTAATATGAACAAGAAACTAAAGAAAACAAGGGTCTATTTTTTTTTTTTTTACTGCATAGGTATGTTATTACTATTCTTATTCTATTAAGATCAAAGATTTAGGGAGTGTTTATGGAATCCAATTATTTCCCATTAATCCCAAAGACCCAAATGCAGACGGCAGATATATGAAATGTGTATTTTAATGTGCAATGATTAATGTTTATTTCACATGTGACAGCACTGACAGCTGCACCACGACAAGTTGCTAACATATATTTCTACCCGGTTACAAACAGGCTAATCTGTGTATTTAGCTAGTCCAATTTGTGATGCCACTGAAAAGCCTGTGTTTCTTTTGAAATGAAGGGGTAAAAGACCAAAAGTCATATTTAAGCTTGTCCAAATAGCCTATACACAGCCTACATATGTTGCCGCCAGGCAAAAAGTGCAAGAGAAACACAGGGTGAAGCAAAAGATAATAATACTATTGGTGGAAAGGAGAAGAGAAAAAGGAAGAGCGCCAGAAAGATATGGTTAGAGGGAGACTAAAAAGACTGACTGCAGGAGAGAGGAGTGAGAGAAAAAGGATAAGGGATGGATACCTAAAGAGAAAGAGGGAGAGACCGAGTACAGAGAGAGTGAGAAAGCAAGAGAGGCCAGCCAGCAGTGTATCCATGGACAGGAAGTATCGAGGCGTGGTTGGCTCACTCTCCCCTCTCATCAACCCCCCCTCCACCACCACATCACCGCCCTGCTGCTGCTGGGAAAGGCCTAACCACAACACATACACACACACAAACACACATATACAGACACACAGTGCATTTACGCATGCTTGCTCAGCCCTAAATACACTCAAACACGCACACACTTCTATTGAAACACACTGGATGTGAACTCCAGCCGGCTGTGTGAGTTTGTGATAATCGAGGACACATAAGAAACGCCAGCCAGCCGAGTATGAAATGAAAAACAAGAGGGGAAAAAGAGCGAGTTGGTCACTGCAGTTATCAGCAACTCAGACTTGTGGAAGGATGAATGTGATCCAGCAAGTCGGGTATTGCGTGCGTATTTTCCTAAAGTGATGCTAAAAAGTTACTGGTGCCTGCATGTCACCTGAACTGATACTTTAAAACTGCAAATTGATGCGTGACATCTTTAAAAAAATCTTTAAACAGAACCCCTCGCCCTAAATAATTGGAGAGGCATTGTGGAAGAAATTCACAACATGGAGAGACTTCGTTATATCCTAAAACTACAGCAAGCAACATGCGAAGATCGATGGAAAAAGTGGACGACGCACAGGACGACAACTGACACTATGTTTTAAATCAGGGGTGTCAAACTCATTTTAGTTCACACATTCAGTCAAATTTGATCTGAAGTGGGCCGGACCAGTGAAATAATAACATAATAATATACAACTCATGTCAACTCCAAACTTTTCTCTACATTTAAGAGTGACAAGAAGTAAAATTATGTCATGAAAATGTTTGCATCTACAAACGATGCTTTAAAACAGTGTGAATAATATGGACCAACTGAAAAAATAAGTATAATTTTAACAATAATATACTTCAATTTATCATTTACAGGTACATTATAACTGACAGATCACAGTGGATCTACAAATAAACAAAACATTCAAGAACAGATAATAATACTGTTAAAATTGAACTTCTCTTAAAACACTTCAGGCTGTTCATATTTCCTCAGAATATTGACATGTTTTGCAAAATTAAACTTTGTTTGGGTGTAAATACATGAAAATGTTTACTGACTTGAGACAATTTATTGGATATTATGACAGGATTTTACTAATTGGACCCACTTGAAATTGAATTGGTCTGTATGTGGCCCCTGAACTAAATGACTGTTAAAATCTTAGTTTAATTTGAGCATTTCACAAAGTCATCCCACCCCGGACCGCCTGTTTGACATCCCTGCTTTAAATGTTTGTGCTGTAAAATCTCAAAAATGAAACGATAAAATAGAAGTTTAAAAAAATAAATCCTTAAACACAAAACACGTGAAGCATACCTGAAAATACAAATAAATACAGTAAACTCTCTGATACTAAGTATGTCCTGTGCATTGACAGATGTTTCGTTAAATTTGATGCGATTCCTCTTTACACAGCTGTTTCTACCCGTTTAAGTGGCACTGAAATCTGTGTTGCCATTTGGTAGAAGGGTGGTAGAAGCCGACTGTAGAGAAGCCAGGGTAATGTTGGCACTGGGTTTCAGCAGCCGCTACAGCTGTTCTATGACAGAACAGCAGTAGAGCGTCTAATGAAGGGCTACATGTTGTTTCAGCTTTTCATCCTATTGGACATTTTTGTGATTCAAGTACCAGAAAAAGGTTTTAGTACAAGGAGAAAGTTGAACCTCTCTGCAACTTTAATTTCAGAATATTACCCCTTAAACCTGACACCGATGGGAACTTTCAGCAAAGCGGGGCTACAGCATTACAACAGTTGCACCACATCACTGTCTCCCTCACTTCCTCTTCTCTGCTCTCTTTGGCTGCTGCTGTTTTTGTTGTTTCTTGAGACTGCGCCAGTAATGGCCCTTGAAATGGAATTCCTCGTCGTGGATGCTGGCCGACTCAATCAAGTTAATAGTTGATTTTTGACAGAACACAACTGCACAGAAACATCCTCATACCTTGGGGCATACTGATCTTCTCCCCATTCTTGGACTTGAGCTTGTGCTTCTTGAACGTGCCCTTCCTCTTCTTGACGTTAGGTTTTTCCTGATTCTGGTTCAAGTGGAGGATGAGGAGGCTGAGTTCACGTTCAAACACATCCTGCTCCCACTGGGCCAGCTGCTGCTCGCGCTGCCGAAGGAACTCTTCGTGGGACTTCTGCTCCAGAGCCGCTCGCTTCAGCTCCTCCTCACGGCATCGCAGTTCCTGGGGGAAAGAAAAGAAAGGACAAGTCCACCATCAACAGGTCCCATTCAGGTGTCCCTGAGGCTCAACAGTGTGCAGATAGGATCTCTTCCCTGGCAAACACAGAAGATAAGATACTCCCCGGGTGTGAAATGATCTGCAGGAGAGGTCAGCTGTAATGAAACCTTTCATTGGCGCGAATAGCAAAGCGACACATGACTGCAGCCTGACATTTTAAGAGATGTTCAGAGATTCTGTCTCAAGGATTTCACACAAATTTAAAGGCCGCTCCTCTACAGAGCGTACATTAAATACAGGATGAATCCAATTATTCATCCAAATTGTATGTGGAAGATTGGTTTTCCACTAACTATAAACAATACAGAGAAGAGGGTCATCTTTTTTTTTTTTATTTCTTGTCACAATGTTACATCCAGTCATGGTTTTAAAACTACTTTAAAGTCTGGTGTTGATACATGAGGTATTTACTGAGGTGACATTTCAGGCAAGTGCATGCTTGACTTTCTTTGGTATTGTATAGCACCTAAGTGAAACAATACAGTCACTGTTGAACTTCATAGATCTGCAAAGGAGATACAGATGACGATGATGTAGAAACTTTTTTTCTTGTCACTTCTGTCTTCTAATGCTAATGTAGTGTGTTTCATATTTTTATTTAAACTTACTATTATTGTTCTGCAAAAGTAGGACCATGAAAAGCATTGATTTTCACATATTACTCCTGTTTTGTGTTGCAACGGAAAGTCTACACATGTATGACGATATTCATGCAACAAATATTCACAAATTACTTTTTTTCTCCTTTCTTTCTTCCTGTGAGAAATATTGACACCCCCTTTCTTTTTTTTTCTTTTTTTTAAAAGACAAGAGTGTACTTGATCATCAACATCAATCATGTCCAGTGTAATATGCTGCGAGACTGTTTAGAATAAAAATTTGAATAAAAAAATAAATAAATGAACCTACTGTTATCAAAAATACAACCTGTGTGTTTAGTTAATTTATCAACAACACGTCTGTACTTGACTACATAAGTATAATGCATCTTTGGATTGTTTTCAATGTGGTCAACATTTTAAAATGTGCTCGTACTGGCCACACAAAAAGATGAACCCCTCGCATTTTAAAGGGAACTGAGAAGAGCAGATGTTCTAAAATAATAACAATGATAAAGCAGATACTGTTGTACTGAATCACGGGCCAACTGTTACCTTCTCTTTAGCCCTGAGTTCATCGAACATGTCCTGGATCTCCAATTTCCAATCCTCCTGCAGGGAGTGAAAAGAGTCCTGGGGCATCTCTTCCTTCACCTGCTGCTCCAGCGCCGTCAGCTGGGCCAAGATGGAGCCAAAATTCGGTCTGCGGTGGGGGTCCTGGTCCCAGCATTCTGTCGCACAAACCACACAAGCAACTGATTGAAGCTACGGCACGAAATGTGACACTTCAGATACGGAGTTATTTCAACAACAACTGCACGCTGTTAAGCATAAATACGCCTCTGTTACTCTCACACAGACACAAATAAGAGGGATATGGAAGTGGAAAACAGGTATTAAGGAGCTTATGTTGGGAAAATCAAATCCTGGTGTGTGTCAAATTTACAGTTTCACTTCTTCTGACAGATTTCTTGAATCAAGGACCCTGAAAGAAGGAAGTCACTCAGTAATTCACCATAATCCTTATACTGATCAGGAGTGGAAGCGGGGTAAATTATATCGACCTGCCGTCAAGCTCAGTCAGATTTGAAGCCTTATAATTATGGCAAATGGCTTACTGATATGGATGTTTACATCTCATATCAAATGAATATCCTGCAATGCCTCTAATTTTTATTTACACATATTTTAGGCACTTGTGTGAGCACAATCTAGAGTCAAGCTGATCACTTATTCAAAGTGTTAGGCTTAATTAACTTGCTGTGGGGGTTTTTGCATAATTTGCTACCATACTTTGAGCATTACAAGCAGATCAAAAACCAATCCGATAATTAATTAATCCTCTGAGGTGGCTATCGGTGGTTTTGTGTACTGATCTCTTTCTCTTTTAATTAATAGAACCGTAAAAAAAAAAAAAGACAAGCAAACATCACAGGAGAAAAGGCTGAGCAGAAAATTTGGGGGTAAAAGTGTAAACTTCAAACCAAAGAAAGAAAGAAAGAACAAAAATGGCTACAAACATATTGCACAAGGTAGCACCAGTACAAAACACTTCCTCTCTATGACCGTGTTGTTAACAGCATACAGGAATTTGTTTTTCTCAATTTCAAACCAGCTTTGGGGAAATGGGAAAAAAAGAAAAAAAAAAAAAAGGAGCGTGCCATGGACACAAATTTGATCTCACGCTAGAGTACACATGAAAGTCACTACCTCAGCACGGTTAGGAGTGCACTAAATTGTATTTTTATACATGCGAACATCTATCTCACCTGACATGAGCTGAGCGAAGGGTTCGGGGCATGTGGAAGGGATGGGCAGCGTGAGTTTGTTGACAGCGACTCCGTAGGCGACGGCGAGTCCATCTATGCCTTTGTAGGGTGCCTCTCCTGTTAACAGCTCCCACAGGAGCACGCCGTAGCTGGAGGGCAGAAAGCACAAAGGTCTGAGACAACAAGACACAGGATGGAGCCCTCAATGGGATGGAAGATGAATTTGCAATCAGTGTCTTATCTGTACTGTCTGATATGTTGCAGTTCCACCTTGTTGTAAATATGTATATAGTCTGTATGGTTTTTATTACCATTATAGTTTTATTTTATATTGTTTGTTTTTTGTTTGTTCTTTATGCATGCACAATTTATTCTGTTGCTGCCTTGGCTTTTGAATTTCCCCACTGTGGATCAATAAAGTCTAATCTAATCTAATCTAATCTAAAGAACAAAACACACTAACTGAAGTGGTTTACTTCCTACCAACAAACATTCATTATGAGGGGGTAGGAATGTGACCTGTGCATTTTTATAGATAAAAAAGGGCAAATAAAATAACTTTTTAGACAATTTAGGTACAAAATTTCTAATCATTAGGTCATAATCATTCACTTCAAATGCTTGAATATAAGTTTCTAAAAGTTAAAGACTGAGCTGCAAATTAATACAATAAATGCATTAAGTCAAATGACAAAAACAAAACTCCCTTCACAAACCTACAAAAACCTGAGGTCGACTCAGTTTTTAAAAATGTTTTGTATAATGTCGCTGCTCAACCCTTATATTGTGTTTGCTAATTCACATACGCTGGAAGAAATACGGAAGAAACCTGGAGCAGACCCCAACTCTGGAAGACAGACGTTTGACATGACCAGTTGGGGTTATTTGAGCTGTAACACCTCAAATGTCTGTTGTTGGGGTTTTTTTTAGACCTTTAAAATTTACTAAAATAGTGAAAATTTATTTTTGTTGCATTAAAATAGTTGTGCCTGGGGATTAAATGAAGCCTCGTTCCAGTACAAAAAAAGCAAATGGTACTTTTTACATACCTAAACTTCTCTGCCGGGTCAATTTGACCCAAACATAATATAAGGATTAAATCCAACAGGTGTGTTCTTCTGTTTTGGTGAATTTCATTACAGAAAAAATTTGTGATGCAAAAAGGTGACAAAGTGAAGATGAGGCCCCATGCTGCACCCTGTAGAACACTTTCAAAATATCAGCTTGAAACATAAATAGAATAGAATAGAATAGAATAGAATAGAATAGAATAGAATAGAATAGAATAGAATAGAATAGAATAGAATTTTA
>JAQQZY010000011.1:5772034-5796776 GCA_030068375.1 Ostorhinchus rueppellii | reverse complement strand
GGTATCGGATCGGAAGTGCAAAACAATATCGGTATCGGATCGGAGGTGTAAAAACCTGGATCGGGACATCCCTAATATAGAGGCGATTTATATGCTGACATCAGCACAAGCATAGAAACAATGACATCAGCAGGATCGATGCCAAAATAAGCTACAATACATGCAAGGGGTGGAGTTTGTTGTCCCTGGCACCACTTGTTTTAGGTCATTTAATGCATGTTGGTATCATACACTTCCTTTTGCTTTTCTACCATTCTTCATCAGCTCAGACAAATAGGCTGTATGCATTTAAATGCTCGGAAAATCACAAGGTGCTAATCTTATTAATCATGTGGGGCACATATATCTGAGCTTATACAACAAAATGTACATTTTAAGAATATAAGTATATTCATAAATCAGTTCTTGGCTTGTAACCGCTCTTGCATAATGTTCAATTTCACATAGAAATGTCAAGTATATAATACACTCATACCGGGTCTGACATCAGATTAAAAGCTTTTTTTCTGGCATCCCACATCGCCTTTGTTCCTAGAAACCTTCCCATGGTGAAAACACAGCACAAGATTACAGCCCTAATCAATCAAGAATGACTTTATATTGAAGTTAATGTACTTAAATACATACAAGGGTCCACACTTCCTCTTGTCTGCTGTTGGACATGGTCATAAAGTGCATGTTCTCCTTAAATATTAACAATAATAATGACCTCCTGGAATTCTGTGTTCAATATTTTAGCGCTCTAATCTTGCTATAAAGCTTTCAAGAGACTCTATGTACATGTACAACCAAATATAACACAATCTTACACTATGTTCATGTGATCCAGCTGTGATAAGGAGCTGTCTTTGAATAAGATGCGCATTAAAATCAGCTTATCTTCGTGTCCTTACTTCATAGGCTGCAGCTGTAACTGCAGTATTACAGACACTTGATATAGTATATGGATTTAACATGTTCCAATGCTGAAGCATAGTGGGTTTATGGTGGGATTATAATACAAGGCAACTTTTTAATATTCCTTGGAATGGTTTTCATATTGGTACTTCAGCAAACTATAACAGGATTATTTCAGGACTTTATTTTTATTTTTTTTTAACAGGAAATATTCCCACATACAACTCTATTTTTACTTTCATACTGCAGGTTGCATGATGACATAGCTATATCCTGCTTTCATCATCTACATATGCTGGATCTCCCTGTAATTTACACTGATTGGTTTGTGTGTGTGCATGTGTGTCTCTCATCAGCAAATTTAGCTTAGGATGAAAGTAAGGATCAGATGAAGTCTGTGTGAAAACACCCCCAAAACTGCTCACCATCAGGATTTACAGTTCACGGTTAAGTTTCGGCCCTTCATCCACAGTATTTCAGAGAATGGGTCATATATAGTATTAATATTCCAAACTCTGCAGGGGAAAATCACATACAATACCTCCAAACCCACAAATGAATCAACACTATTCATCCACAGACTTATCACTCACACATCTGTATTATGGTATCACCAACCAAAACTCAAAGCTGGTTATTTTGGAAGTCAGTCAAATTAATACTGTGTCTGCTGATAGTTTACATTATAGCTCTGTTAGCTTAGCTCTGCTTTTAGAGTGAAAACAAACAAAGTAACATAATGTGCTGCGGACCTTTAATCCCCCTCAGCCAAATATAGTGTAAGATTCTGTTGAAAGCTACTGCCCTATAATTTAGATTACATTGTCTTTGTGTAAAACTTATTACATACATATTAATATTTGAAAGTACTCTGATATTATAACTGCACAAGACCATTTGACCTTGAAAAAGTAGGTCAAGGTCACCTATTTTCAATATTCTTCTGCTCCATGCCAAGATTCATCCACAGTATAAATTTGGTGCCGATATGTTAATCAGTTCTTCAGATAATGCGATTATGTCACCGAATGGACAGACAGACAGACGGATGGATAGATAGATGACAAACTATTACCTTCGGCAAAGGGGTGAAAACCACCTCTGTTCCTAAAATCACCCCCGTTTTAGTTTGTGTTGTCAGCAGCTAAACTGAAGATTTGTTTAAAATCAAATAAACAACTTAGTAAAGATAATAACATCCCATAATACGTTTATATGTTTATAAGCCTCATAATGAAATTCACCTGTGTAGTGGAAAAGCTGTGGTTGGATCATCAAATTCCATTTTTTTTTCATTAACAGCTGTGTCCAGTGGTGAAAACAACAACAATGCTTGTAGCTTTTATCACTTTCTCTGACTTTAAAAGTTGTTTTTTCGTCATTCTCATCCCATTTGGTCACGTTCACATTTTGGTCAAAAGCCTGTGGTATTAGTTTTCCTCACTATAGCCCCTATTACACAGCACTTCTGTTGCAGGAATAGTTTGCTTTTATTCCGGATTGGCGTCTGTGTAAACAAAATGGTGGGATCATTTGGTCCCACCTTTATCATGCCTCTGGAGGTAGTAACAGAGCCATGATAGGGGTGGAATTATGGTGATTTAAAAATGAGTGCCGGCCGTGTAGAGTAAACAAACATATCAGCGTGACCAGCAAAATTTCAAACCGGGGAGACGCCAAGATCAGCAACCTGTTGAAACTTCAGGCAGAGGACTCTATGCATGCTAACATTTTGGAATGGTGAAAGACAGACTGACTGTGGAGAGGTTTGCAACACCACTATACTCAGGGAATTTCCGACATGGAAGTTATAAGTCACAATATACGCTGCGCTACATCACTGTCCCTTTGATTCCAGAATGCAGGTCCGCTGTGTAAAAGTCCAGCCTGTCCCACTTCTGTTACTCCTTTGCCTTGGCTGTGGAAATCAGTCAATGGTGGAAAAAAGGTGGGATCATCATCTCACCTCTTTCTGGGATCTCTGTGTAAAAATGGCTTATGAGAGATGGGTTAAGTGACTCACTACTCCCTCTAGTGGTCAAAAACATCCCCCGGACCATCAATGTAAATTAATTCAGTTCATATCTCTACAATACAGTAGACTGGCATCTGTGCGATAACATCAGAGCTGTTTATTCTCAACACTGTAATGATAATTTTAGGCCATTTTTAAATATCTGAAAGCAGAACTGTACCACAGATTCCCTTTATGGGTAAGGGTGTTAAGATAAAGGATGTTTAAGATCACGTGCCAATTTAAGGAGCCAAAAATCTACAAATTACATCAATGATCAGTATTTGTGAACATTCTGAAACAGCATCCAGATAACTTTTTTCTGTTTACAAAAATATCTAATTCCGATTGAAACACAGACTGAAGAATCAACCCAGGCCAGTTGATAATTTGCATAAAGATGCTTCACATCTATTATATAATAAAGAAAAATACAAATATTCAGTATTCATTGAGCTGCATGGTGAGTAAAGAAGTCCAAGCTGAGGATGGGGTTCAGACTAAAGAAGGGAAATAACAACAACAGATTTTACGCCAGCAGAGTTCTGGAAACCTCTCCACTTCCTGTGCGCTCTGACCTTCCAGTGTCTGCTTGTCTTTTTTCTTTTTTTTTTCCCTTCTTTGTCCTCCTCCCCTGCGGTTCTGTTGTTCTGCCCACTCACTCATCCTGCTCGCACAACACGCTCTTAATGATAAAGTGTGGGTGTGTGGTCACGTCAATATACACGTACATACTGTAAAAATAGTCTCATATAGATAAGAGTGCATCAAGCCAAACACAGCAGAAAAGTAAACAGTGATTACTACACTGGCTTATGACTTTTTGACTAGAGATAAATATGGTGCAATATGTTAACTCGTGCATACTTTTATCAGTTTTAGTTGAAGCTTTCCTTTCTTCTTGAGGAAATGAGACTCCTAATCTGTGCACTTACTAGCTTTCTTCGTGGTTGTGAGGTCAGAAGACTAGTTAAATCTCAAGTTTGTGAGGTTAATATTGAGCCTAGCTTAGCATAAAAACCGGGTGGTCACAGCTAACCTGGCTCTGATCAAAGTTCAAAAACACACTTAACTCTAAATCCCAACAAATGACAAAATGCTTCTCATTTGTTCAATCAAATGCAATTTGCTGTTTCTGAAAGAGCTGCTGTGCTGTAACTTCTTATTCAACAACAGCAGCTGCAGAAGCTTCACCTCTCTTCACAGTGAGTTTTCCTGGTGTTTTAATGTCGTGTGTGTACGGGAACATGTAAACAAACCAGCTGTCAGGTTGGAACTTTTTTCCTCCATGTTTATGTTAAGTAAAAGATAATCTTCAGGGAGGCAGTCATTATCTAAAAAAGACTGATATAAAAGTGTTTTTATTGTTTCCGCTATATAAAAGTCTGTTACAGCTCAGTGTTGGAGCTGTGTAAAGCGTAGTAGATATGTGTAATATAGAAATAAACCACTGCAGAAGGCCATCCTTGACCTACCAGAAAAATAAACCTCTAAAATATCCTCTATAGATTGTCAAAACACAGGAAACGCATACAAGATACAGGAAGCCTTGGATTCCAGTGTGTGCAGTTCATTGTTAGCGTCATGGCGGTGGCTCACAGGGGCCACTTAGCTGGATATAAAACTGCTTTAAAATTCAAAACCACCTCCATATGATTAACAAGTCCCCGAAGCTCTGATCTAAGAAAATACCAACCTAGACCACTCGTGTAAATCTCCACATCTGATCTGCTGTGCTCAGTCCAGTGGGATACTAAGACCTACAGATGTTTAAAAGCAGCAGGGAAACACCAGGGTAAGACGAGTTACTCCCCCCTGCCTTATCACCCGCTGACACTAACTGTGAAACCCTCTGACTCCCATCGACTCCCTGTCAGTCGAGCCCAGACATTCCCTGACCTGCCAGTCAGCAAAATGGAGCTGAGATACAGCCATGTTTAAAGTCAAGGTGCTTCATTATGAAGCACTTTCTGCTACACTTGACTTCTGAGGTTACACCTTCCACTGAATGAAGATACTTATGCAGATTGGATGCAAAAATATGCTCTTATTGCACCCTGAAAGAGGTGAACTTTGTAGTTGTATGGCTAAATTAGGTCTGTATTATTTTCTGTTGGTGCTCTTTTCTAGGTTTATTTTCTGATGCTAACTGCCCAGATCTCTTTTTTAAAAGTCTCCAGTCCAAAATCCAAAACATGTCCTGTACACCAAAGCTGGTCAACCAGATCTATAAATGTACTATTTACATATAAAAACATAAGCACCACAGAGGCTGTGAAAACATGCACAGACAATCGAACAATCCCAACATGCTTTTCATTATTCATCGAGTCTCTCAGTTGCTGTCAGAAGCACATGTACATATAATGTGTAACGCAGATCCGCCAATGTGTGCATTTGTGACTTTAAACAAAAACTGAAGGTCCACTCCATAATCTGCCTAATGTCCAGTGTTTATCTGCACAGACCCAGGAGCTACATCTAAAAGCTGCTTTTATTAAACCGACAATGTAGTAGTACCATAAAATCAAACTTTCAGCACCTTTTGGATCATAAATGTGACCCTTATATATCTTATGAATACACTATATGTTGCCATCTGACCCAGAATATATGCATCTTTTCTACACAAGATTTTAAAGCCATTCTATTTAAGGACATTTGTGCACGTAATCAGACACAGTTACATAACGTATTCTGCATATGCTTTTAATATGAAATCTCGACAGCTGGCCCCTCATGGCAGCATTAATGGCTAAATGTTCAAAGTGTTCACAGAAAAATGCTAGTGTCAGGATTTCATTCTTTCTGTCTTCTATTCGTTTTTCGCTCATGGCATCTATTAACATGGTTCCACAAGGGGTCATTAACCTAATCGTAAGACAGCAGGGACAGCCCCAGGCCTTCACTCCACCCACGCTGAGAGCCACAAACTCTTACTTTGGATAAAAGGAAGCCTAGATGGCACAGGTAGTGAACCTTTATAAGCTTTAATAAGACACTCAAGCTGAAATTACACTGGATTTAACAAATACTTTATATTTAGGAATAAAAGTTTAAAATAATCTTGCAGTGGTGGAACATGATTGTTGTTTAATTTTAATAGTGAAACCAGTTGAATAACTTCTACATTTCAGAATATCAAGTTTACCTTAAATAATATATGTAAAAACCACAACTTGGTAAAGGGTTCAGCGTAATATTTACTGGCATCCAGTGGTGACATTGCAGATTCCAACACACTAAATGCCCTCAGTCTCACCCTCCCGCATGGTGGCTGGCCCCCATTTGATTAGTTCAGTCAAGGCTTTTTAGTTAACCCATTCCTTTGCAGCTAATTTCAATATATTTATACCTATAAACCAAGTTCTAAAGTGTCTAACTAAAGACCTACTTGGCCAAAATTAATCAGGACACCTGATTTGAAAGATAATAACCTCTAGGTTAAGGAAATGCCCATTTTGGGTATGTGGGTAAAGTGCAATGTGAACTCATACACTAGTTCCTTTTGCTTCAATCGCCATCCAGGTGATTCTTTAATTTTGGTGGTGAGAAACACAATAAAATGGTGAATCAAAACATTCTACTGTAACAAGGTGTAGCATGTCTATACCGGCAAGTTTTATTGTAGAAACTTTCATGTATATTATTCAAAATGGCAACCGAATGGTTGATGCTCCTTAATACATAATTAATACCTGCCAAAAAAAACAAAATAACTAA
Source organism: Ostorhinchus rueppellii (assembly GCA_030068375.1). Taxonomy (NCBI): domain Eukaryota; kingdom Metazoa; phylum Chordata; class Actinopteri; order Kurtiformes; family Apogonidae; genus Ostorhinchus; species Ostorhinchus rueppellii. Next base: position 5,790,142 of record JAQQZY010000011.1, on the reverse strand, counting down.
GATGATGCCTCTGTAGACAAATGGTGGAATGTATAAAAACAACAATAGCTCATTCTAGCCTATTCAAAAACACTGCAATCCATAGTGTCACTCTTATTAAAATATAATCATGAATGTTATCTCCCATTCATGTAATTAGATGATCCTAAATCCCCTCAAACCTAACAGACAGGAGTTTTAACCAGCAAAAGGATAAACTGGTTTGTAAAATATCCCAGTAAAGGAATAACATCATTGTCTTTGTTTTGACTGTGAGACCACTTGCAGAGTTCCAAATTATTATTTTGATCTAAAATACCCGTGTTTGGTTGCTAGTAATAAGGATAAATTGCTTAAATGTTTGTCTAGTTCTTTACAATTGTACTCTAGTTTTAAATGATGTAGAGATTGAATTTTTTTTTCCTTAACTCAAGACAATTTTGTCATAGTTTTAGCTCCTTTTTGAAGGGCTGTTTCTCCAATTTGTAAATATCCAATTACCATTTTCATTTGGTAAAGACACAAAATGACACCTCTATGAAAATGACACCCATTCCTGTTGTGCCTTCGATATAACAAAAATTATCATAAGCATGTATATTTCATAAGACATAATACAGACAATGTGTTATCTTGGCGTGGGAGGGAAACATCTCCCTGCAGTTCCATAAAAACAAGCTCCATATATGCGCTGTTCTGTGCAATGCTGTTTAAGACTCCTGTTTATGTTTTACATCCACCACTGGCTGTGGAGACTGGATGTAAAGTATGTGACTTTCAATAAAAAAAAAAATAAAAAATCCGCCTGGTAAAACAACAGCAAAAAGCGAGACCGATACTGCTGATACTCTGGCTGTTAAATTTAGATCTGTAGACATGAATTTTTTATCTGGTTTTGCCTCTCTCTAATGGCCAGCGTTCTAGCATTATTGGTTCACATATCACTTTAAGGTAGGGTAGGAGATCTTGGAAAAACAGTTCAAGCAAGCTACATTTTGAAAGTACACAATTCAAAGGAACCAAACCCCTTTCTTCAGACATCCCCCCGAAGCCACGCCTCCAGAGTACTGGAACATGCAATTCTTGGTCCTGACTCCTGAGAGTTCAAGATCGCTGCATAGCATCAATTCGTCCGGCCTTGGCCCCGGATTCATGTGTACCTCATTTAGTCTCCTCCAACACCCCGACTCTTCCAGAACAGCCCCAATTAAAACCTATCTGGCTAATGTTACATTCCCTAATGATTTATGTTAGTGACAAAACAGATTGCCGGTGAACTTTGCATCCTAATATGGCTAATATAACTAGCCAAGCTCTGGCTCAGGCTTTGTTTCCTGTACCAGTGGACCAAGCCTCCGAGAACAAATGATTCATGCACAAAGAGGGGTATGCGCAGAGAGGGGAGGGACAAATGGCAGTTGAGTTTGATAGACATATCCCCATTCAATCATTTTGATGGGCCGGTTAAAATGATTGGATTGTGTTTTTTCAGTCCTGTTCATTCCACAGGTGACTAACATTTTTTTAATTTTTGTGTTAGAGCATTTAATTAATTGGTTGTTAATGGGTGGTGTGAAGGGGATTTTAAGCAATGTAGTAAAAAACGCTCCAGGAGGACATCTCCTACCCCACCTTTAAACCGCACGTGTGAGGATAACAAAATGCAAGTTCATGTCATCAGGATCATGGTCCCATTCTGAAGTAACAAAATGTTTAAACCGCCCTCATAATTCCTCATGAACTGGGGAATGTTGAGACTGAGCGTGTGTCTAAGTGCAGCCATAACGGGAGTGCAGTTCACCACACACATGCAAACATCACACACCCTGCAGTCCATACACTCACACATACAGGGGATGTTTTGAGTGCGCTGCAGTGCGGGGCACTGGGGGCCCTGAATGAAAAACATGCTGGTAGAGGGATGTATCAGATGTTTGTCCACTCGTGGAAAAAAAAAAGGACATGTTGATCCAAGATCTAACTGTGGCTTCTTCCTGAAAAAGGCCTGTGAGTTCCAGCCCAGTAAGTGCTTAGCTTGGCACTTTCCCCACCAGCTCTAACTAAAGCCTCTGCAGAGGTTTATGGCATGTGGCGATGCCTATAGCTGTTTTTGGTTCTATGAAGGCTTTGTGCAGATAACTGACAGTGTAAGGATGATGGTTAAAGGCAACGACTGAGATCTACACTGAAGCGAGGAAGAGATTCAAAATAAACTGTCAACAACAGAATATTTAAAGCTGCACTATTTTAATATTTCTGCATATTTTTAAACAATAGATCGTGTCTTTGTTTAAGGTAAATGAGTGCACACATAGTAATTAACCTTCCAAGCACTGTCAGGCATTGGTTTTGAAGACTGTGACGGTATCATTTTGGTTTGGTTTTAACTTCATCTTTCAGCAGAAAACGAAAGAAAGAAAAGTACATCATGACCTTGACCCCAAAGCTGCTTTGTTTGGCATTTCTAACACAGTGGACACTAAGGGTAGATAATTCTATTCTATGTTGGCTTACAGTATGGTCATTGCCAAGACCTTTATCTTAATCTGACTTTCCGCCTGTTTGAAGTTCGGCTGAGAGAATTTATCAGAATACTCCACATTAAAAGGTTGAGATATGAGGTGTCAGGAAACCCACATAAATTTTACAGTATATGGAAGCCCATCTTAGAACATCTAAAATTTTACATGACCCCTAATAAGCACCTACTCTTTTGTGATTCGTAGGTTTTTTTATGTTTATTTGTGTTCATGTTTATCTTTAGGTTTTATAAGTACTCGTGTTAGTTTTTTTAAGTATTTTTGTCTTACTGTGTGACATGCAAAATGTTAAAATTCATTAAAGTTTTTTGTTTGTTTTTTTAAAAAGAAAGAGAACTATACCTACTGAGCATAAAACAAAAGTGGGTAGACCACTTTAGACAAGTTACGCAACTAAAAATAGATATTGTATTTAACACAGATACAAAACAGGAGTCATTCTAAAATAATGCTACTGTTGCTCTGTCAGCTGCGTGCACAAACGCGCAACTGTTTCCTGCAATGACATGTGGTGATAATATGTTCATTTTGTGTTTACAGCTGATGACAATCTCAAATTAAAGTGCAACTAAAATCCTTATTAGTCATCCATTTTCACAGCTGGGAAGCATGTCGGGGCAATTATACAAATCACTGTTTATTTCACATGCAATTATTTGTTTAAAGGCTTCAGGATTTACCGCCCACCAACTGAGTGGCTGACAGTGACTGACAGTGTAGGTAAAGGTACCAACAAATCAATATAAACACTGACTCTGAAATTTTTTTGATGTATTTTGAAGCCAGGGGATGACAGTGCTCAAACAGTGTTGGGACTGGGTGGCACTGTTTAGCACCTACAGTGGCTTACATTGACATCTGCAGACAAGTTGTTAAAATACAGCTGATTAGCTTGCCGATAAGCAAACAGATGGATCGCGGTGAAAATGAGAAATGCTTTTAAACTGCAGTGTTCAGTGGCTGCATGGGTATGTGCAGCAAACTCTTTTGCATAAAGACAGAAAGCAAGTGAATGCATAACATGTACATGTGAAAGGATATAATCAAGAGTAAGCCTGCAAGAGCTTAAATTAGGTCTCATCCCCAGCCATACAGACAACAGTGAGAGAAAGAGGCTGTTCTACTCGCTGCTCTGTATTTACTTTCGCTGGAATTCCAGTTATGGCCTCTGGCTTCGACCCAAGTGCCCCACCATGCACTTTCTTCAATGATCCTGTTTAATCAGCATCTTCCAAACGGGCCAATGCGCTCGGCTGGTCATTAGCTACAACGGCAACTCTTGGCTCTTGTTTACAAGCCCTTCAGGGATAATGAATATTCACATGTTAATCAATCACTCTTACAGCTGGCCCTAATGAATAAAAGTAAACCTCTGGTCAATGTAGGATTGCGCTGGCGGCCATTCTCTACCGTTCCTACTGGAATCATTTTATGATTGAACAAAGGCAAAAACAGCTCGACTCTAAAAACTCTACTTATCTGTCATCATTACTTTGAGAGATACTACTTTTGTGATATTAGTTACAACATTGGCAGGAATGCTGATTGTTCCGTTTCATTTTCACTTGTAATAATGCAAAAGTGATGACAATGTGACTTGAGGTTTGCACAAGGGATTCACAACACATCGTTTCAGAACAGTCAATACAAGGAAGTTGAATTAGCTCCACAAAAACATGAAAATCTGCAAGTAGAGACAAAAAAAATAATACAGTGAATATCTTCTTGCAAAAAAAAAAATCAATTGTGCAGAATTATTGAAAATCTGCAAGTAGAGACAAAAAAAAAATACAGTGAATATATTCTTGCAAAAAAAAAAAATCAATTGTGCAGAATTATTTTATCTGTAAAAAGATGGATACTGACCAAAAACAGGTAGTTTGACCTCAGTGCCATCAGAAGAATTATCACAACTCTCCTTTTAAATTTTGTTACATTGAATCCTTGTGTGCAGTATTTCAGAATCAGATTACTTTATTAATCTGAGAAGGACAATGCTGAAATTTAGAACCATTGGTAATACTTCCACTCTAAAGATAATTTTGGCTATCTGTTAAAAACATTATATTATATGTCTGTATGTTGTGTTGCAGAAATATGTTCAAATCCAAAACGTACTAACCACTGCCGCCTTGAATGTGTTCTCAGACTCTGTTCTCAAGGTGAATGAGTAGGTGCCTGGTTTTCCACACCAATTCAATTCTAACCTCATTTTATTTATAGTGGAAAGACAAGTCGTGAAATACAAATGCAACAGTAGCCCTTAAGCAAAATGATGGTTGATGCTTTTCATAAAGACAACCAATATCAGCACCATGACCTGCCAACTTAAGAAATGTTCAGCATCAATGAGAAAAAGATATAGGTAGTTATTACTGCCAACTCTCAATGTGTAAAGGAACAAAATCCAATGCTAAACTTGAAATGTTTTTTCTACATCAGTAAGATGGCAATGTACCAATAGCTTATAGGAGTATAAAGGTACCTACAATGCTACTTGACAATGTTTGTTAACTTATTACAACTATTGTCAATAAAAGTTGTACAGAAAATTATTCCAAATTGAGATTATTTAGGGTTTGTGCAGTGACTGTTTTCTTGCTCAAAACAGAGATAACTTAGTTATGTTGCAAGTCACAGGATGGTGCTTTGAAACACAAAGAACCCCTTTAAAGCTCTAAAATACTAAGTTTACCATGAAAAACACAAGTCTCCTATGTAATATCACAATGCTTCATTAATAATAGTGACAACACTGACACATTTTACCAATATCTATAATGAAATTAAATGAACACCCCCTTTCTACAGTATTACATTATGATTTATTAGGGGCTACAGTTAGAATTCCTCTTTGACAGAGTCCTCTGTATGCGACTGCAGAGCGCCGGTGCAAAATTGCAACTCTAGAAAGAAGAACTTCCACCATTAGTCTGAGGAACTGACTCCATAACCTGAGGTTTAGCATTGAAGCCTCAGTACATTTTGTGCTATGAACCTCGGGGCCCAAGAAATGCACAATCCATCAGTCGTATGAGATGTTTTTTTATTAAGCTGAGCATCGGGCTGCGTTTTCTCCTATGGCGAGATGCTGGTGCACCTGTGCAGTAAACCTGTCAGCACTTCAGTTACAGTGCGGCACATTATTGTCAAACTGACAGAGCTTCTTTTGAAATGACCTCCCCTCCCTCCCTCCCTGCCGCTCCTATCCGCCTCCTCTCACCCCCCCCCACTCCGCCATCACAACAGGATATTGCTCAGTGGCACAACAGGGTTATGGCTGTATGGAGACATGTAGGGGCAGGCCAGGGACAAAGATTCAGAGAATTAAAAAACAAGAGGCAGGAGGAGGCAGGAGAGCGATACAATCTCCCAGCACACAGAGAGAGGGATTGTGTTCACTTTGGGCCTGCCTCATGTACAAACACTATATTAACATAACGCTTCTTTTTTGCACAGCAAGACATCCAAGGTCTTGGTAGGAGTGAAGCCAACACAGGGGTGAAGATAAGAAAGGGATGGAAAAGGGGAGAGAGAAGAGGTATACCAAGGCACTTAACGGTCAGCAGGCAGACAAACAGAAACGCCCTATGAGAAGAAAACATGGTCCAAACTGAAAATGATGGGAATGTTAAAAGGAATCTGGGACAAAGGTATTCCTACGATGTGCTGAATAAGGAATCTTTCCTTCAAACAAACCTTGAAACGGGGAGGGGTTCTCACAGAGTTCCTCACCAAGGTCATATTCTCAGAGGCCTGTAGTGTCTATTGTTTTGCAGCATTAAATAACAGGCTATCTGTTTTCTATTTTGGGGTGAGATCTAGTTAAGAGTGGAGGAAAATCATCTGGGCTGTCGCAAATACAGTCAGAGAGTTGACAGGGATTATACGCCGCATGACAAGAATGATAATAACAGAGGGGATGTGGCTGGAAAATTCAGGTGGCTGGGAGTTTAGGCTGGCTAAGTGCACTGCTAGAGCTGAAACAAGCACTTGTATCACTTCAAAAATGGAGGACAGAAAGCTTTATCAGCAGCACATCTCTCCGCTGTCACTTTAATGACAAGGTCCAGTGCATACGTGTCTGTTGCTGGAGCCCAAAACACTGATGCAAGACCTTTCCCCACCTGCTCCCTCCCTACAACAGCATCAAAGTCCAATGTGTGAGTTGAGATGGTGCAGAGACAGAAACCTTCCTCCTGAATTCCTGACCTTTGCCAGGGAAGGTTGGCATTTTAGTTTCTAGCAGCAATATATAGTTGAAGGCCTTTCAGTTTCTGCATTTAGTTCACTCAGTCTATCTCTTGTAAGAGTCACATGACTGGGCTGCGCTCCCAGAGGATTGCACCAATGTTCTTCTTCATAAATGCTTTGACACGGTCTTAAACTTTGATCTAAACCAGTACTTTAATATAAGTATTTCTATGGACATTTTATGACGAGGTGTTGACGTACTTTTAATACTGGTAATATTTATGGCTGCTTGTTCAGTTGCATGACTAGAGGTGTCCTTAAAACATGTACCTGGCTTTACAAGTTTCCTTTCTGCTGTTACACAATATCAAAATGTAAGAGTGCATCAACATATTGGTTGACACCAGTGTTGGCCAATATTAACCAATCTGCAAATAAGACGGGTTTCACCTGTAGCAGTGGGTTATAGGTTGTTCACATCCACAAATAATGTGACAAGGGGCTTAATTTCTTTGTCAAAAAAAACACTAGCCAAATTGTTACAAAAAAATCAGACATTGTCCCTGAACTAAAGTACCAACTTTTTTAAACTATTTTAAGACCTTAAATTATATCTCCTGATCTATTTACACATCCACTGTACCAATTATGGGTTATGTTGATTCATTAGAGTAGAAAACCAATTAATATCCCTGATTAATGAGGTGTTGAAGTTAATGGTTATTCTGGAGAACAGGCCTTCCTCTATGATGAAAGAGTTAAAAACATTGGCTTTGTCCTAGATATGGCCTTGTAAACACAGTGCAGTTCTCAGCGTTATATAGGCTACACCATGTTCCATCACTGCCAAGGGCCAAGTTGCTACAGAAAACCTCCAGTAAATGTGTCCAGCCTCTCCCTTCATCTGTCTAACTTTGACAGAGTGGGGACAAACTAGCAAAGATCGATGAATGGACTGTAAACTTACTGTTGTTGGACTTCAAATCTCGATGGATGACTGGGACGATGGCCTCACTGTGCAGGTACAGCATGCCCCTGGCTATCTGCACGGCCCAGTTGACCAAGACGTGGGGAGGGATGCGACGGCCCGCCAGCGCCCGGCTCAGTGGCCCACCTGAGGCATACTCCATGATGAGGCACAGGTTGGGTTCCTGAAGGCACACACCCTTCAGGGCGATGATGTTGGGGTGGGTGAGCATGGAAAACAAACGCGCCTCTTGACGTACATTCTGTGCCGTCACACTGATGTCCTCGTCTGGGTCTTGGCGGGCGGCCTTCACAGCCACCAGGGCGCCTCTCCATGTACCACGATACACCTTCCCAAAGCCTCCGACTCCAATGACCTCCTCCAGGCTCAGTTCCCCGAAATCCACCTCCTCTGGTTCGAACTCGCTGACCACAGCCGGACTGAGCTCCCCAACCACGCCACTGCCCGGAAGTTTCCCATATCCACTTGGCTTGAAGGAGCCATAGTTAGATGGAAAGATGCCCACCTTGTTGTTGACCTTCCCTGCCCACCAGCCCTCATCCCCTGATATCTCAGAGTCCAGAGACAGGACTTCCACCAGGTCACCTTTACGCAAGGTGAGCTCATCTTTACATGATGCCTCATAGTCAAACAAGGCAGTCCACACAGGGTTGGTGAAATTCCCTTTTTGTGATTGTTCTAAATTTTTCCAGTTCGACAGTGGACCCCGACTGAATATGTTCTTCAGTGGCTCCATGGAGCCTCGAGCAGATGTTTTGACTGGATATGATTTTGCACCCCAGGGGTCTGAAAATAAAGTACAAAGGAGTACTTTATTGCACCTTGCTCCCTTTCCTGTCTTTCTTGTTGGTTCATCAGGGACCAGTGAAATGTGTTCAAAAGCTTGACCAACAAGTGGGCTACAGGAGAGGATTCAAAGACAATTGAGCAGCAAGTGTCTTTCATTCGCCTTCACATTAAAAGCAAAGCTCTCCATTTGTCAGTCAAGAGATTGCTTTTGTTTGATTATGGCCAAGTGTTTGAGAGCTCAGAAAGAAAGCACTGTCTCCACTGAAATTCTCTCTTCTCAAGTGATGTGGTGTGTGGTTTCCCAACACATGGTTTAGGCACAATATCATTTCACCGGCCTGTATTTAAGAGGCTCTTGAATCACCTCATTATGGGGAAATAAGCTCTTCTATTCTCTTCTCTTCTCTCAGTTAAAAATGCCACCTGTTGAGTTCTGATTATAAAGATGAAGAATCTTGGAAGAAAAAAAAAAGACTTCAAGTGTTACAACTGCAGCTCCCTCTACATTTAGCTGTCCATTTGGACTTTTTATGTATTTTTAGCTATTAAGTGCAGTGGCCATCACAAGCAGGAAGCGCTGAGAAGCAGAGAAGAATAGCAGGAAAGGAGCATTCAGTCCAGCCAACCAGTGTTTTACGACGAGTTTCAGGGCTGACCAGTTAGCATGTTTAAGCCCGCATTTCCAAATTGCGTGTCTGTCCACAACTTTGCGGCGCTCCCGCAGGAAATCCCGCATCCCATTGCGCCACAGTGTCCATACTTACAGTCTGACAATGAGCAGGACTTTATCACAACAGAAACACTGGAGGAACAGCCGACTTCGGAACAGGAAGAGCTATCCCAACCTGTGTGACTTAACTTTCCAAAGACAAACGCAGTAAAAACAAATCCCGTTGGTTCCTAGCGGAGGTTCAACGCGCGGCCCGGTCCCCGTCGGCGGTCTGCTGGTTCCAGTCGGTATCCAAACAACGCCGTAACTCCATCATAACTTATTATCATATTCCTCTTCCTCGGTCAGTGTTCACTCGTCAGGACCTCGAACCACTTCTACGTCTGTGCTTACAGTCAGTGCAGAGGGTGGGGTTTCAAAACTTTTTTTCTCTTCCAACAGGAAAAGAGTCAGATGACAGGCCACGGTCAAGACGTGCACAATAAAGGAACGCACATCCGGTTGTAACTATCAAAATAAAAGCTGAATAAACTCCCGAGTGCCCATTTAAGTTACTGTTACATATATATAAATGCCGATTTTCCAATTAAAGTGTAATTTAGGCGGATAGAAGAGAAACACAGAAATAAACCAACTTTTTAAAGAAGGTAGAAAGATTTTAAGTACCTGATATGATATTATATTGACGCAATCTGTGTAAGAACACTATTATATGTGCATTAAAAATAAAGTCTCAACTTCTTATTTATTTATTCATTTACTTATTTATTTATTTATTATGTGGTTGTCAGTGTCTTTCATGACATGAGGACCAGAGCAGGATCCATCTGCAAACCCCACCTAACATAAAATAATGGGGGGAAGAAAAAAAAAGTGCTCCAATAAACAACAGTTGATGATGCGTTCACTGTTCTATCAATTTTTTTTATTATTATTAAAAATTGTTTCCTTTGAAAAGATTTGGACAGGACAGTGACATGGAACTCTGGTGGTGTTTGCTGCAAAATCAACTATGTTTAATTTTATTTTGTATGCTTTGTTTTCCTGTCTCTTCATGGTCATTTCATGCTAACTTCACACCTTTAGTACAGAATTGTACATGTTTGTAAGTTACAGTTTGTGTTTTTAACCTAATTTATTTTTCATAGCCCTGACATACTTCCCTTTATTTACAGAATGGCATTAGAATAATAGAAAACTTTATATATCTTTTCACAACTGACCCTGATATTCACCTGTACAAAATATGTGTCCTTTTATTTTGAAATCCGTAAAGGCTCCATGTATTTACCGTCTTTGAAGACATGGTGGAATTTCTTTTCCTCAGGGACTTTGCACATTTGAGGTATTTGTCCCTTACATTTATATTTTCTGGCACTTTATAGTTTATAAGTCTCTGCTATTTAAGAAAGCTACATTAGTTTACAATTTTTCAACCCATTCCTGTCAGGTGTAAACCCCACATCTCTAAATAGGTTGGTGTTTGTCATTTTTGTGGTTCACATGGAAATGAACTCATGTTTCACACATCCACCTTTTTTTATGTGTATTTATTTCCAGGGAGGTATTTATATAAGCCTTTTTTGGCTTCTATCCCTACTTGCATGAAAATTGTTTTTATAATTTTTTGTTTGTGATAAATAAATAAATAAATACTAAATTGTAATTACCATAAAAAGTCATTGTACAAATAAAACAAATTAGAATACAAATGTGTGTAAGTAAGTTTAAAATGGGTGTAAATATATTAAAAAGCAGTACCATGAATCTTAAAACATCATATATCAGATATATCTGTGTATGTTCAAGTACATTTTGCGCTTAAACCGGAATGTTTTTCTCATAGTGGAATTAGTAATTGTACCAGACTAAAGGATCTTTCCACTGCCGATTATCGTCTGTGCAGATTTATAGAGGTCTTAAATTGTCTTCCTGATGAATCATTTGAGATATTGCTCTTTAGTGACATCCAGTCTGTGTACTCAAGGACAGAAGTTCATTAAAAATTTTCCACGTTGTCAAAGAAAAAAGAGGATAATGCTGCATTGGCAAGGAGAAATTTGTTCAAGGTTTCCCTTTGTGTAGAAGTGACTTTGAACAAAAACGGAGTTCCAAGCTACTCTTCAAGCAGCGCGTTTAAAAAGCCTTCAGTGCATGGCTGGTTTAATGCTCTTTATGCAGTTTGAGGGGCTACTTATCCGACTGAGATGGAGGAGCTGTTACTGAAACTTGACTCAAGTGGTGGTAGATTTACTGCTGTACAATTTTGCTTAGGATAAAGTCAAACACTCATTTAAAAGTTTTTCTCCAAGGAGAATGCTTTCACTTTCACTGATGTCTTTTTCATTGTAAAAGCAACACAGTTCAATAGATTCACATCATAGAGTATTTCTTAATATAAAGCTGCTCAGGCTTTTCTGTCTGGCTGACTATTAACAGATTTTCTTCTCTTTGCTCTCTTATGGAAGATGTACGACTCAAATCTGCATGCTTTGACTTTTGTTTTGTTTGCATGATAATAATAACCTAATGCAGATAAAGCTATTATCCCTCAAAGACCCCGACAACCACATCAAAAACATCTGCTGATCCACTAATCTTATCAATACATGTCATTAATTCAGGTAAAATGCAGTTCTCAGCTTTTCATCAACATCATCATCATTGTCATCACCTAGTATCATCTTGCCACCAGCACTCACTCAGAAATACAGTATATATACAGAAAAAAAGAAAGAAAAAATTTATACATATATATGGGTGCTTCTGTCAAACTTATATCCAATAATAAAAGAGAAATTTAGACAAATTTCTACCCAGGATGCACCTAATGATGAGCTCAGATAAATGCAAAAATATTACTCTGAACTGTCCCAAAATTACCTTTTTTTTTTTTTTTATGAAGTATTGGGGAGTATTGGGGGGCAGCGGCGTCGAAATGGGTCATATTCATCAGATATGACCCTTTTGGACGTTCAGAGACTCCGTAGTGAACATGGAAACACAATCATCCTCTAGAACACTGATTCAACAATAAAACCCAAGGAGGGATGGACACACTGGGTTTATGTTCAGTTAATAATAGATTTTGTTGAAAAAGTAACCTTATCTGCAGTTTTCTCTGTTTTTGATATAATAACTCTAAACTTTACTCTGAGTTTTTATGAACATCTACATGATTAGTGAATTAAATGCGGGAAAACACATGATTTTCACTGAAAATGTTCAAATTGCAGAGGATAATGCTATAATAAATGGTGAGGTTAAGTCAGTGGTTCCCAACCTTTTTAAGCTTATGACCCTGTTTTAACATCACAATTTCTGGCGACTCCAGACATTCAAAATAAAGACTTTTTTTTTTTTTTTTTGCTAAAATTAATTTGTTATATAATGTATATTATAATGGATGGAGGCAGAAAAGCCAGGTTCAGATTACTGCACAAAGTGAGAATTAGATTTTCCTTGGTCAGGATATGTACAGTCAGTCCAGCTTGGATTGACAAGGATGTAAATTAATACTGAAAAAACAATAAGTCAAACTATGAATTATGAAAGAGCTGAAACCAACCACAATGAACATTTGACAGATGAATGAATGAATGAATGAATGAATGAATGAGTTTATTTTTGGTTTGTACATCAATCAAAAACCAATACAATAAACATAAAAAAAACAAAAAAGGAACTGGCTAGATGCAAAAGCTTATCATTTTACCTATCCTTTGTACCCTATACACTGTTTACAGCAAATTAAATATGTACAGCATTCAGCATTCACACCATAACATATAAAACAGCAACAGCAAAAACATCTATCGTTTCCATATTCATAAGTAATTTTAAAATTAAAGGTGTTTTTTGTCGCTGTTGTAGTTTTTGTTTGTTTTTTGTTTCTGTTTTTTTTGTACTTAGCCAAAGGAGTGAACAACTTAAACGCACCATCATGTCCTTTTCCTAATTTCACACCCACAACCCCAGTCCATCTAAACTTCACATTAGTCCTCACTGTAGTCTATTCACAAATATGAACATTTCTGAAATTATAATTACTCTCTCAATTCCAAAGACAACAAATAAATAAATAAACAAACAAATGAAATAAATACAAATGGTATAGATAAATAGTACCACAGTGCTTCAGTTTCACACTTTTTCCTACCTTTTATGCATTGGGATTGTCTCTGTCAACTCACTATATATTTTATATTAGTAAGATTTTTTTTTTTTTTTTATCAATTAGTAGACATTTCAGGTGACCCCATTTGAATTCCAACCAACCCAATGGTTGAAAAACATTGAGTTAAATAGAGACAAAAACTCAAATGGGAACTGCCATAAAATTAGAAGTTGGTCTTTATGGGTTAATGGGTAAATTAATACACACATCAGATTATGCTCGTGTATTTTACCATCTGTAACCCAGAGCCGGCCCGATGTATAAGCGAAGTAAGCACCTGCTTAGGGCCCACAGCCACTAGGGGGCCCCCAAGAGCAATTAAGAAAAAAAAAATTGTTTTTGCATGCATGAGTGACAATTTATATATGATCAAAATTCTACTATTGTAAAAAAAATAAAATAAGATAAACACACACTTTTCTGTGGTGCTGTTGATGTAGGCCTAGTGATTCTTCCTGCCTCTGTTTAACTGTGAAAACTTCGCTGCACCATCATGTGTGTCTCCTGCCGTGCAGTGTGCACTACCCATCCAACTCACAAGTACTTCCAATCAAAACAATGTCACAAAAAGGACGTACCTTTCTGGGGCTGAAAAAAGAAAGACGAAGAGGAGGAAAAAATGCAAAAAAAAAAAAAATAGGGGGCCCCAAAATCCAATTTTGCTTCGGGCCCAATGGAGGCTTGGGCCGGCTCTGCTGTCACCCAATAAGAAAAACTGCTCCAAAAATGTTGGGCCCTAACACAAAGCAAAGAAAAGGCAGATATAAACTTTGTAATCAAATCACACAGAGGCTTCAAATATTCTCGTACTATCATTCATGTATTTAATTCTAACTACAAAGTAAACAGCATTAGCATTAAAATGAAAGATGTCACAACAAGAGTAGAGAACATCAGATACAGTACATGTACAAAAAATTATTTATTAAAAAAAAAAACAATAAATCAAACACAGTAAGGAAAGTAAAACACAAGAATAATACGCTTGAATTAATGAGACACTTTGAAAAGGTTTAGGAATACGTTTAGAGTAGTGAGTTGATCGCTGGTGATGGTTTTTACATCAGATTTGTGATTAATAAACATAGGACATTATCCTTCGTCGTTTAATCCACTGAATCCCAAACAGGGGTGTGTGTAACTGTTAATAATCCACATGCATTTGTAAATAAAGAAAAATGACACAATAGGATTACAGCTGGATGTTTGTACTTACTATTATATTAGAAATATAAAAGTTATAGGTAAATATTGAAAGGTTTGAATTGGATTCTTATGCAAATTTATAAACACAATTTCAGAATGTTTGCATGAAAAATAACATTTCAGTGATCCTTCACAACCTTCATGTACATTTTTTATTCTCTAATAGAGGGTTATTTTCATCTTCACTTCAAATACTCAGAAAAACTATTAAGATAATGAGCTGCTTTATCAGAATCGCAATAATATGGGATTAACATTTAAAAATGAAATGTTTTTAGTCGGACATTAACAACAAAAAGCACCTGAGCTTCCGTAAACTCAGGTAAAACCCCGAGATCAACTTTGTTTTAACAATGTCATCTCAATGTTTTGTCTAAATCTGTCAGGTTTAACCCATGAAGACCCAAACATCCCCCACCTCCCAAAATCATCTCCTGATATTCACTGTTTAATCCCTGTTGAGCCACTATTCCATGTAAATAATTGTTGTGAAATGCAGTTTGTCGTCTTTTTATATTCATCAGATATGACCCATTTGGACATTCAGAGGCTCTGTAGTTACCGTGGAAACACTGTCATCTTCTACAACATTGATTCGTCAGTAAAACCCGTGGAGTTGGATCAGTGACAGCGGATGGAGACAGGTGGTTCATGTTCAGGAAGAGATTTTACTGAAAAAGACAGTTTTTCTTCAGTTTTCTCTAATTTTTTATATAATAGTCCTCAATTTACTCTGAGCTTTTATGAACATCTACACCATTAGTGAATTAAATATTAGAAAATACCTGATTTTCACTGAAAAAAACTCAAACTACAGAAGATGATATTACAACTAGAAAAGTACTCGG
Source organism: Ostorhinchus rueppellii (assembly GCA_030068375.1). Lineage (NCBI taxonomy): Eukaryota > Metazoa > Chordata > Actinopteri > Kurtiformes > Apogonidae > Ostorhinchus > Ostorhinchus rueppellii. The sequence goes on along the minus strand of JAQQZY010000011.1, from coordinate 5,774,751 downwards.
AGAGCGCAGACCTCCGCCAAGATAGTGTTTGTATTTTTTATTTTTTAAAGGTAGTGTTTGTTTGTTGTTTTTTAAGGTAGTGTTTTTTTAAGGTAGTGTTTGTATTTTTTAAGGTAGTGTTTGTACTTTTTTTTAAGGTAGAGCAACCTAAAGCAGTTACATATTAATAGTAAGTGTATTGTGAATAATACATAGCACAGTCAGGCATGTACTTGTGTGTGTGTGTGTGTGTGTGTGTGTGTGTGTGTGTGTGTGTGTGTGTGTGTACACAAGTGTGTATAGGGGAACAGTATAGTCATTGTATTGTAATGTAATAATTAAATATTCATAATGATGTAATGTGATTTAATATAACATAATACAATGTAATAAGATAATGCAATGCGCTGATATTGTACAATATATTATGATAATGAACATTATGAGAGTTAATCATGTATATATCAGTATATGTCAATAAGGGGCGGGGCCAGACTGAGACACTGGAAAAGGAGAGCAAGAGAGAGCCCAAGGAGCCCCGGAATCCTGTTTTAACTAACACGATATAAGCACTAAAATAACAGATAAATGTCTGAACAAACCGCAGAAAAGGAAACGTTATGACAATCGCTGATGTGAGTGAAAAGTTCTGCAGCAATATATACTTTTTCAGAGTTATTTCATGCAGTTTTTAGTCCCTTTAGCAGGTGAAACAATTGCTCCGGTGTATTTATTTTCCATGTAGCGTTCAATCACTCATTACACTCTGTGAAAAGTTATCTTCAAATCAAACCTAAGAGCCCTGGCTTATTCAGTTTACAGAAGTATTTACTTCACAGGGCTTTGATTCAAAGGCTGCTCCAACTGCCCCCACCTTCTCTCTAAACACTCCTTTTCTCTCTCTCTCTCTCTCTCTTAAATAATACAAGCTGTATCTCGCGGTGAATAATTTCTGTTGCCACTTTTCTGCACATTTGTTTTGACAGGAGCACTTTTTAATTTTTGCCTAAAAAGCACATCAAGATCTCCCCTGCATACGAAATGTCCTTAAGGTTTCTATGGCCTCACTGTATTCATTAGTGTGAGAGGAGTCAAAAGATCACACGTAAGGGGAGCCAAAGTGTAGCCCAGACTTACTGTAATGCCTGGGAAGTATTAAAAACTCCACTTTGAGAGAATACTAATGATTTAGTTTCCAGCATGCCGTCGGATAACAGTGGAGCTGAGCCACAAGGTGAATATTAAACACCTGCTTGTGGCATAGTAGCACTATGAAAGGCTTTTATTCTTGAAAAAGGCCAGGGAATTCCTTGTTGCCACATTTTCCCATGTTTCCAGAAGTGCGCAGACTGAGGTTTGAAGGGAGGGGATGGGAATCAGAGGGCCACCTTTGGCCCTGCCGGCTGCTGTGTGGAAACAGTGTGCTTCCTTCTGTTAGGCCTTTGATGGCTCCCCTTCCCCTCCCTCCTTCCCTGCCCACGGCTGCCGTTTGTTTGGACACCGACCTCCTAAAGTCAACCACCTCCTGCCTCCTCCCCCTCCCCCGACACACAGCAGACCCCACCCTCCACCCAGTCCGCTGAGTCAACGCTTGGGCAGGAAGGATGCAGTTGTTTTTGCGTCCAGGGCTCGGGTTTGCTTGGGTGGGTGGGGGTAGAAGAGGCGGCTGCATTTCCACGACGAAATGGACTGTTTGAAAAAAGAGAGCAGGAGGAAGAGGAAAGGGGCTGGACACACACACACATACACACGCGTACACACACTCAGGGCCACCAAGTGTGTCGGCTGTTCTCAAAGTAGTCCGTCTGGGATGTTGAACGCCTCCTCAAACCTGTGCCGCCTCATGTATCTGATAACAGGAGCTGCAGCCTTCGCACCAGTCATGGGAAAGTCAGTGAACCCACAAAGACCCAAACATCCAACACCGACTGAAAGCATCGACTAATCTGAACTGTTTAATAGCTGTTGATCCACTAATTCTATCAATACATGGGAAAGGACTCACCTAATTGACCTGTATTTAACCCTTTCATGCATACTGGTACTCTCCAGCTGTTCTCTTACATATTCATCACGGGTATTGTTTTAGTTTCAGCGGACGCTTATGCATCATCCCATACACTGCAATTCATAACCGTTACTGTAACTTTGCTGTTCTTGATAAACCCTATCTGCAGTAATATGTTTTAGTGTAAATCAATCGCTCATTGGTATTAGACTGCAATAATTAACAGTTCTCGTAATCAAAAAGTTTTTTTGTTGTATATTATCTCCATGAAGTTGCTAATAAATAGTATTAGAGTAGGATAAAATGTGAGAATCAGAACATCAGATTAGCTGTATGAAAAACGTTTTTATTTCATAGTTTTCACACAGTATATTAAAAAATTAAAAGCACGGTGTCCAGCGCTGAGTGGACATTTTTGTAACTCCATGAAAAATAGGGCCATAAAGACATTTCAATTGCATTGTTTTTTCAGGCCTGAAGAGGAGTAAAAACACTGAAGAAAAAAATCCTGACTGAGGTTCTGATAACACTGGTCTACAGGTAAAACACTTCCAGAATAAAAGTGGTTCAACTTTACCAAATTTCAGTCATAAATAAAGAAAAATTCAGTCCAAAGTCCTAGTTGGTTGTAGTTTCTCAGATACAGTTTTAGGCTAAAATGTGAAATTCTGACAATTAATGAGAGAATGGGTTTGATTTAAAAGGACAGTTTGTGTCAGAGTCACCAGAT
>JAQQZY010000011.1:5758628-5768984 GCA_030068375.1 Ostorhinchus rueppellii | reverse complement strand
AAACGTTCACAGCAAAACAAAGAATTTCAAGAAAGCTTTGTTTTTGGATTTAACCAGTAACGATTCTACAGCATTTACACATTTTCCCCATCAAATCTGTAATAGTCATTCAGGGACTCGACTTTTGTTCCAGTTGTAAGAAATCAGGCCACGCAAAACTTGTTGACTCCACTGACACATACTTTTGCTTAATGCCAGACATTCATTTAAGAACATTAAAAAACAATAATCATCTTTCACAGAAGGCTGTTTTTGAAGTTCAAATAATTAATAAGAGCGGGGAGAAGAAAAAACATAGTTGCTTTTTTTATACTTTGGAACTAATTCTCTAATCATTTAATGAAATTACAACATGTTGAAATTTTAGACAGAAGGAAATCACTACTGGATGGATCATGTTGGCAAAACATACGTCTAAAACCTGACTTTGGTGACACTGATTTTTCAAGGTTCAGATAGAAACTACTGGTTTAATCTTCAACAACTTGCTGGATTTTGAATTATTTTATCCCTTATAAAATATTCTTAAAACTAGGCAGTAAATTAAAGTGTAGTGCCATAAAAGTCCAATATTTAGCTCTGAGAGGTAGTGAAATTTGAGTATAAAGTGGCAGAAAATGGAAATACTAAGGTATAAATAGCTCAGATTTATACTTAACAAATGCATTATTCCTTTTGTCTATCAGGTTATAGTCCACCACTGATTTATAGATCCAATCTATCTATAGTGTATCTATCTTTTACAGATGCACTGGGTGTGTACCTGTGGAACCTGGATGCCGCCTGCAGGTTTGTGCTTGATTGAGAGCCGTCATCTTCATCCCCGTCTGTTTCACTGTCCTCAGAGTCATCCTTTTTGAAAATGGATTAACACACAAATGAGTTGCCTGTTCTCAAACACAGATAATGACGTCGGTGTCTAAATCGATTCCCACCTCTTGCTCAGACTCGGTACCAGACAACTTCTTGTCCTTGCCTTTTGAGCCGGCTCCTCCGTTCTTGCGTCCAGACCCTGGTTTTCGACCTCTGCGACAAAATAAGAATGAAACTTGTAAAATGACATGTGAAAGTACTGACTGAACGACTGACTGAATTGTCTGTACGATGTCTGCACTGCTCATACAGCTAAATAAATATCCATGTGCTTACTGATTTTGTCTTTTACAAAGAGATTTTACTGGTATTTAACAAATACAATTTGTTGTGGTATAATTACAAAACACATTCAGGTTTGTGGTAACTTTTTAATATAATAACTAAAGAGGCTCACTGAGGTTTTAATGCATTGAACTACTGGAGACAACAGAGAGATTGTACATTGTGCCAACTTTCACAACAAAGTACAAATAATCTAATGTGACAGAACACTGCTACTAGAAATGAATTTACCATGTCATTTGTATACTATAACTTCACAAGGCCAGTATTAATTGTAAGGAAAATCTATGTTGGAAATACTTTAATATAAATATGGATTAACTCAACTTTTCTTCAGTGAAATTAGTGCCCTAAATTCATTTTATCTCTGTAACTTTCTGTAACTCCAGCATTGGATTTGATACTGAATATAGCACTTTATTTTCTATTTTCCCTATCCTGTTTTTACCCCATGTAATCATCTACTACCATAGAACAAAGTGAAAGCAATAACAAAGTGAAAGTAATAAAGTGAAAGCAAAAACATAGCTACATCATAAGAATGGCAGACATAATACTTTTGTCAACGCAATTTGCTGCTTCCAAAAAAAAAAAAAAGATAACTGTGTGACTCATTTCTTCATAAGAGTAAGCATACACAAGGTATTTCAGATGATTTAATGGTAAGCATGTATATCAAGTGATAAAACCAGACGATCAAATCAGCATGAAACAATGACTGAACTCAACCTGAATCTACATCAAATCCCACCAGACCCCACACTGCAGAGCCCCCACAGGATTTAAAGGCCTTGACTATTAAAAGTGTAACTTCACCCTGTTCTGAGTCTGACTCCACCCACTGTGTGATTCCGAAAACATGTGGAGTATGGTGATAAGCAGCTGAATGTGCAAGTGTGGATGTGAGAGAGGAGTATTTCAGGGACATCCATAAGACACTTATGCAGAACAATATGACACTGAAAGGGTTAGTTTGAGTATTTCTACTGGTTAAACCAGCTGAGTATGTGTGCCTAAAAATCAATAGCTGTTCAAGTGTGTGCACATACAGTCCTTTCTTCCAGGGACCTGAAGTTCTGATGCCTTTAAAACTTATTAGATTTCCTTGCCAATTAAAGCATTTCTGAAGCTTGTGTTGTCATGTCTCTGGTGTACTAACAAATTAGTGCACAATGAAAACAACAAATAAATTATTTGACTGAGGGTGCATCACATCAGCGGCTTCACTTAGACCCATCAGAAAATCAATGAGGTTTGGCTGAGCCCGAAGGACCGGTGGAATGAATGCCTCTGATTAGAGGTGTTAACACGGATTTATTTATTTTTACAGTTTTCATGACAGAGTTGTATAAAATGTTTGGCTCTGTTTCATCATTATGGTAGTAAGAATAAAAAAAAAAAAAAGGGAAAGTATAATGACAGATGATAAACTGATACCCACAAAATGCAACAGTTTATTTGATTCATAATTCTCTTTAGAGCTTTAAAAAACAAACAAACAAACCACAAAACAAACAAACAAAAAGCACACATACACACGTTTTAGTTTTGTGTCACTTGTGTTCTTCTGTCACATTTGGGTTTCTGTGTTAGTGAATGACAGAAAGGTACCTGCGTGGGACTTTCTCTGCTCCCCCTTCAGTGTGGTTCTCTTCCCCCTCTCCCTGCATATCTGGCACTGTTGCCACCAGGTCCTTGAGGAAATCAAACTGCTGCTCCAGCTCAATACACTGCTTTCTGTAAACATATATACAAACACTTCAATCAGTAACTCCCCATATGCTATGGTGACACCTAAAATAGCATGATTTTCTTTAAAACTGCACTTTTTACATAGCCAGAAATATTTTGGGACTGAAAAGATCGATGCAACAGCAGTACAACAGATATTCTATATTATACAATGCTGTATAGTTATTTACTTTAAAATATGAGCATCTAACTCAAACACCATGTGTCATGTCTTTTTAAGTATTTACAACTAAAAATCACATTTTAATTGAAATCGTTTCCTAATATTTTCCATAAAATCAATACAAATCTACTATTTGCAGTCATGCCTTAAGCAAAAATCACAAATATCATGTTTAACTGCATTTCTACAGACCACTTAAAATGAGAAAAATAACACAAAAACTAACAGATGGGATGTTGTCATTGTCTTTGCATTCCTAGACTGGGTGACTTGACAGGCTTTTGTAAGCAGCGATTCCAAGAAAAGCTCCAGAGCCCTCGCTGACATGTTGGTTAAGGCAATTACGATACAGCAGGTCTTGCCTCTATTAAAAAAACACACATTTGAGTCATCTGTAACTGCAGAAACGCTAAGAACAATCGTATCTGATAACAGCCCAGACTAAAACCATTAGGGACTAGTTTTAGTTTGAAGGAACAGGTTAATCTTGAAACAATATTAAATTACAATTAATATTACAGACATAAAGCACATCACTCTTCAATGCTTACAGCATATTAAGTTGCTTTACTTGATCAGAGGAATTTAGAAAAATCCCTACATGGGATTATTGTTGATACATCTACCACAGTGAAGCTTGCACAGAACAGGTGGTGAAAAGGATACAAATAATAACAGGTACTGCTGCAGCCACTTTGCCTATTTCTTCATCCGTCTGCATAATCTTCTTAATCCTCGCCTGTTAGGAGAAAATGATAAGTTTTAGATCTGTGTAAGGGTCAGTGTTTGTCATAGGTTTAATAAAAACTCTTGAAGATCTGCTCAAACTGAAGACCCATTCATGAACCAAAAACATAGAACGACTTTTAAATGACCAGCAAAAGGAAATATACACACCAGCCGCAATCGTAATAACGATAAGATTGTAAAGTTAGAATTCTGATAACCCTTGAGTTTGCCAACTATGCACGGACTTTGAACAAAATTATTGGAGTTTGTAATGTTGAGCTAGCATACTTTGCTAAAAACAACGTTAATTGGTGAACTTGCTAGCAAAGTAATGTAGCACAACTTGTGTGCACCACGCCGAAACGCAACCTGCCTGGTAGTTACTTCAGTAAAACACACATGATGTATTTCCTTTGTAATTGTTCTCAAATTGACCGTTCTACGTAAACTGTTTGCCATTTCGCTCTTTAGTCATGCAGGAAACAAAACAGGCCAAATCCCATTCAAGCTAGAGAAGTTAGCTTTCAGTAATAGAGTTAGCTAGCATTAGCTAGTCATAATACCGGTTCAACAAAGTTTAAACTTACCGGAGGAAACCTGGCGTTGTATTTCTTCTTTTTGCTGGGCATAATTGATTAACCTGGATGACTAAACTAAAATAAAATTAAATATTATCAGAACTATTATTCTTTATCATATACAAATACCCTCCGCCACGAACACCAGATAGCTGTAGCTATCCGGCTAACTCGTTAGCACGTCGTCGTAACTGGTTCCTGTTGCCCGACAGCTCAGTTTGATTCCGCAGGGTCACAACGCCGTGTAATCATCTGTAATACGTTCTGAAGCTTTCTGTGAATAACAACGTTAACTAACAATTTATTATGCAGGTCTAGCTAAAATATAAACGCTTTTAATTGCTAAAATTTAAAACAGATACAAACGGATTTAATAGCTCCAAAGCCCCGCGACACCGTAATAAAGCTGGCATAATGCCATATTCAGAATGGTTGAATTTTCGGCAAAGCTTCAAATTTATAGTAATGACTAAATCAATGACAAAACAGAAATATATATTTTTAAATAAACCGTTTAGAATTTTATTTTTGTGTCAAAGACATAATTTCCGATAGGTTTGTGGTGAACATAGGAAGCGGATATTTGAAGGAGTTTGTCATATCGCTCTCTGATCCAGCTGCTACTGAGGCTGCGCCTGATTGGTCCAACACGGACAACAAACTTAGCTAAACGTCTCTGGGTAAGCGCTTAACTATACCTCTTTAGTTTACAATTCAGACGGTTGATAGGCTGTAAAATACATGCATATTATACCTATAGTAATCAGGAGTGTACAACAAATTGCTGTAAAACGATTACCCCAAAATTTCGGTACAAATATGGAGGGCAGTTAAAATGGCTATGTAGCCGACTAGCTAGTTATAAGACTGGAGCAGATCAGGTTCCGGTCACTGCGTGTTTCACGTCAGTCGGACTTGAACGATACACAAAGGAACTGAACAGCAGTATATTTTCTGTAAGGAAATCTGTCTCGGATGTACACCAGCCAGTGAACATGAGGCTAGCTTGCAGCGTTTGTAAACATTCTGACTCAAGTGCACAGTTCTGATTATGTTACAGGTTTATGAATTGACAAGTGGCGACCTTCCTTAATGTGTTCTTGACATTTTAATAAAATACGCGTCCTTCTTCCCACAGGGCAAGCCCGATCAGGACTTGTTTGACATCATGGAAGAAGAAGAGGCTCCTGTCGATGGGGAGGTGGAGCATCCCTTTGCTGCGGAGAAGTACGCCGCTGAGGCCATGGCTGCAGACATGGACCCCTGGATTGTGTTTGATTGTAGAAGAACTCCCAGATCTGAGTTTGATGGCTGGCTGGAAACCAACAGGCCTTCCCAAGTGTACAGATTTGGTGATGAGGATGGTGTGAATTCCGTGGGGTGGATTGCTGTGCTGGGTCCAACCCACTGTCCGAGTGGTGGGGATGTTATGGGTCTCCAAGAGAGCTGGGAGAAACTGTTGGCCAGTGGCCGGCCAGTCAGCTTCGAGACAGTCAAGGAGTTGGCTCTGAACCATGGAGTGCTCACTGGGAAGTGGCTAATGCACTTGGACACTGGTTTCAAGTTGGATCATGCATGGGGGTGTGTGGCCAGAGCAGCCCTGGAAGGAAAGATTTCCCTGGTCAAAGTTAGTCCCTTTGACCCCAAGACAGAGGGGAAGCAAGTCATTTGTGCCTATAATCAGAACTTCACTGATGAGAGCGAAGTTATACGGCTGGACTCCATCATCCGGGCTACAGGGGTCAAGTGCCCACTTTCCTACAAGCCAGATGTCTATACATACTTGGGCATCTACAGAAACAACCGCTGGAAGCTTTGTCCTACCATATTTGAGAGCAAATTTGACCTGGAGTGTGTACCCAGGCGCTCACACATTGTGAACAAAGTCACCAACCTTGAAGTAACTTAAACTAATCAGAAGATACTTTGGAGACATTGTAAATGAACAGTCAGTAAAAATGTTTAAATAACTGGCTGAATTTTGAGCTGAAGTTCTTCTGTTTGGAAAAGAAAGCACTAAATCTCATGTTTGTCTTTTCATGCTGTAATTTCTTAAGTGACCTAAGACACTTTTACTTTTTTCTATTTTTTCATTGTATTCAAAGTGAGAATATTTGTATTCTTGAAGATGTAACACAGTAGCACTTACCTAACAGAAGTGAGAAATCCTTAATTTGTGTAAATATGATTTGAGGAAGGGTCACACTGCATCTGGGGAAGCCTTTTTTTAAACAATGATTTTTCTCTTTTGTTTGGCTTAATTTTTTCCCCCCTTTTTTTTAACCAAAAAGATTTGCCAAATAAATCTTTGTTTTGAACACCATGTTTTACATCTTGTGGTTTTTATTGCAGTAAAAAGTGTTTTGGATTTTGACAACTATATACTCAATACATGAAGCTATGCATATAGTACAACCAGCTGTTGTATAAAACATTTTTTTTCTTCTCCATTTAAGCATCTTTGACCAGAGTATAGTCTGGTGATCCCAGCTCTCAAACTGTTTATCTTCACCTGTTTGGAGATGAATAAGTGAAAAAGAAATGACTGGATACAACTGTGATGTGTAAACCTTGCATATGTTTCTTCTGCTGTAAGCATGAACTTCCTAAATTGTTTGATAGTTATTTACATATCAACCTTCATCATTACAATTTGTTGAGAAATTCAACAAAGGCACCAGTATATTAACGTGTTACAGCTGTGATCTTCAGAAAACATTTAAAACATTCTATGACATTGCAAATGAATAGAAGAATCACAGACATGATCTGCACTGACTCTCACCTACATTTGATTATATTCTTACAGAAAAATATTCACCATTTGGTTTCAGATTAAAAGAAAGCCCTAACATGCATATTTCATTTAAGATGACGACAAACAATCACAGTAACACTGACCAAAGCTAACAAGAATGACCGTACAAAAAACATGAACATGTTCCACAGACTATGAACAAAAAACATTTTAACAGATAAACCCTACTACCTTTTTAAAAGACGCATTGATGGGTGAATATCCTACACCATCATGCAGACACAGTGGCTGAGAAAGTTAATTGATGCTGAACATCAATCATGTTGGCCTAATAAGGGATATAAAATCTGATAATGTGCAGTCTGATATTTTTAATGATATAATTAAAAAGCCTGCAAGCAAGAGCATCTGCTGGTATTCTGATGTCCACAGTGAGTGATTTTGCTACATTCTGTTTCCCTCGGCCCTTCATATCCACCTTGATTCCATTTGTGTTTTATAACAACAAAGGAGTTTCAGTTCAAAAGGCCAAAAGGGCAGATGCAAGTGTTCTGTTAATATGTTCATAAAAAATATGCAAATGACATTTAAGGAGGATGTCCTGACACAAATCCAGCTTGGCTCCCACTATTGAGGATTGAAATAAGGCGCTCCTCATCGTTTGACATCAGCTCATCAAATTCGTCCAGTACAGGCGGCCGGTTGTTGCTATTGTTGGGGATAATGTCCATCATGTTCTCATTGGCGAGCAAGTTGACGATGCTGTTGGGGTAATTCATCCAGGTGCTGCCTGGGTTGTTGAGTAGGTCAGAAGTGTTCTGGGATGCAACGTTGTTCTGGACACCATTAGAGGAGCTGGGGGTTTGTTGGCATGCAGCTTGGCCCAGCATTGAAGTGCTGCTTCCTGTCTCACATGTGAGCCGGCGACCCAGAAGGTCCTCAAAGTCTTCCATGTCGAGGCTTTCCAACGTGCCTGGGACCTGGGGTTCGTTAAAGCTAGGGAAGTCTGGGATGTCATCGTCCACCAGTGTCGCTTCCACCTGGAATTGAGAAGGTTGAAGACCGAAGGAGGTGCTACTCTGCGAAGGGGCTGCAGTTCCCTGAGAGGAAGCCAGATCCGAGGTGATGGTTGAGGACATCTTGGGGAAGAAGTCATGGAGGTCTGCCAGGTTGACTGTTGAGAAGTCCTGGTTTGCGGTGGAGGCGGTAGTAGTGGAGGAAGAGGAAGCTAATGACTGGCTAAGTGTAAAGTTGGCCAAAGGAGCAGGTTTAGGCTGGGGTCCAAGGTTCATGAGCTTCCATGTTTGGCTTGTAGATGTAGCAGAGGGGGATGGTTCTACTTTGGGCTGTGCAGGGAAAGATTGGCCTGGCTGCATGTACGAGTAGGAGGCCTGGGACTTTGCTGCACTGGCACCAGAGGGCAGCGCAGATGCTGGAAACAACACAACAGATTACTTTTTGTACAGTTGACAATGCTCGTCATAATAATACTGATCAGTTGTGCAGAAGAATAACCTTTGTTTACATACTGCTGCATTCTCAAAAAATATGCCAGGTATTTGCACTGCAATAGCAAATTTACACAAGATGGAACACAGTTAATGTCTGGCCAGATTTTCCTTGGGTTGTTTAAGTTAACACATTTCAATTGTTTGTTTGTTTTTTTACATTTAGTATGGGTTTTGATTTCAACTGAGTTTTTATTTCTTTTCTTTTTTTTTACCTTGAATTTTGTACTTAGAAAGGGTAAGATGAAAGAAAGTAGGACATCAAATGTGATTTATGGAGTTTTTCTTTTCCACTGTTGCTAAATGCTTCCTCTCAGGTAATTTGATGATGAAAATGTTAAGTTCTTTGACATGTTTTGTGATGTGATTTGGTGCTGTACAAATATAACTGAATTGAATTTACAAATCAGTTTATAAAAGATCCTTCTGCATTTGTGCTGGGGGAACAACCAGGATGGGCTTCAAGGTTTTTCAGACCTGGAACAGAAGGCTTAACCCGCTGTTTGCAGAGAAACTGTTACTAACCTGTTGGGCTTCTGGGATTCTTTGAGTCCCTGGGGAAGCAAATAGCGGATTGTGCTCACAACGAGGCAGGCAACTTTAGGGGCGATGGTTTCTGCTGGAGTGGAGCATCTTTTCTGCACTCTCCTTTGTGTTTAATGTTTTATTCTGCTATAGTCTTAAGTAATTTTATGTGTTTCTCTGCCTTTGTAAAGCACTTTGAATTGTGTTGTGTATGAATGGTGCTATACAAATACATTTGCCTTGTGAATATTTTGCAAACCACTAAGAGCTAAACGTTTTTTAATTTGTTAATGTCGCATCATTCACTGTACTTATAAAAGCAGTTTTCGATCCATGTAATAGAAAAATTTATTCACAGCTAGTTTGGTTGCGGGTTTAACTATACAAACCCTGCAGCACATGCCCTCAGGCTTCCCTTTATAAGACCACATTTCCAAAAATTTGTCTCACCAGGCTGTGCATTCATTGCTGGAGGCTTTGCTGTGCCTGGTCTTCTTGCTGGGCTGATGTGCCTCCTATCTGCTGGAATGGACACTGAAATTCAAAGAATCACCTTTATATGACAATGCAAGCCCAAAAACACTCAACTTTCTTTTCAGTCCAACTGAAAACTTACCGGTAGACAGTGCAGGCCCCAGCTTCAGACTCTGGAACATCTCCCCTGTTCGTTTTCTCTTCTCACTCAGTCGATATTCATCTGCATAGGTGAGTTTAAAAGTGCATGACACAATGTTCAGTTTTTTTGCTCCCTTAGTATAATAGAACACAACGACTGTGTTTACATGCATAGAATACTCCAATTTTTGCCCTTGTTCTAAAAAAAAAAAAAACAAAAAACAAAAAAAAAAAAAAATATTCTTTCTTAATTGTTTACATGAATAATAAAAATAAATTTTCCACTGATATTTGCAAACACATAGTCCTCTGATAAAATGTGGATTTTTCCAAGTTTTACACCTGTAGCATAGGTTCAACCATACAAATACAGTTATCCTTCATTCATTGAACCACTTTTTTTGGTAAGGTCAGCTTTGCAGTATTGGCTAATGTAGAAAATCTGTTTATATCCCAGCTTCTTCTAATTTTAACATTTTTCTACTTCTTTTTTTTCATTTTTGAACTGAAGTCTTTTTATTGTATTTTGGCATCAGACAAACAAATATACAATAAACCTCAACCCAACCC
>JAQQZY010000011.1:5688489-5710175 GCA_030068375.1 Ostorhinchus rueppellii | reverse complement strand
ATATATAATCAAAACAAAACGTGGAGATGATAAAACTGAAGCAGAATATTGTTAAAATTACACTTTTCAGTTTGTTCATATTAGTCACATTGTTTTAAATCATAGTTTGTAGATGTAAACATTTTATTGCTTAATTTTTCTTTTTTTTTTCCCACTCTAAAACGTAGAGAAAAGTTTGGAGTCGACATTTATATTATGTTATTTTTTTCACTAGTCCGGCCCACTGCAGATCACATTTAGTTGTAGGTGGCCCCTGAACTAAAATGAGTTTGACACCCCTGATTTAAAGGGCCAGCGCTCAAAACCACCTTTCTGGTGTCATTACTCAGAAATAGGAATGATTCTAGTGAAATGTGTGTGCTATCCATGTACTTTTGCAATTTTCATAGGTTTTGAAAACCTTTCTGTCAGAAAAACATAATTTACTGTAGTACAGAGTCTTTACCAAAAAAGTAGGCAGGCAAGTATCAAAGTACACACAGGCAAAGTCTGGGGGGAAAAAATATCAGTTTTAAAAAAGTCTTTAAGTTTTATTGGGATAAAGCGCAAACACACTGATATACACGCTATGTCATTTTGTGACCATCAAACAGTGATGAGAAAAGTTAAACATCTGCTGGGGTTGTACCACTGTTTACAAGTGAACATTTGATTTCATTCCAACAGGTCATTGTTGATTTTTTTTTTTTTTTTTTTTTTTTTTTTTTTTTAAGCGTGGAGAGCTGTTTTCTGTCAGTTTATTAGTCCTAGAGTTAATTGCAAATAACTGGCTCTTCTTCATTAGGTTTACTGTATGTGAAGGCCTGAACAGTAAAAAGCCACATTTAACCAACTAGTATAATAAAACGGGCTAAGATGAAGGATGTAAACACTGGCTAAAGTACCAGTCTTTTACTAAATGTCAAGTATGCGGTGTACAGTGCATTTTTTTTCGTCGGCGGTGTCCTCCTGCTTGTTTTCGTCGGCTGCTGCGGACTGCTGCTGTGTTGCGTGGTGCTCAGGCTGCTGGCGTGGCACTCTGTTATGGAAACAACAATGGTGGAGCCTGTGCGGCGGGGAGCGTTCACCCCCTGGCACCAAACGTGGCACAGAGCTCACCCAGGCTTTTCAGCTGCCCAGTTAAGACTTTCCAACACGCCTCCCTCCCTCCCCTCTCCTCACATTCACCCCCTTCGCCTTCTGTCTAACTACATTTCTCCCATTCGCTTCTCCTCTCCTTCGCTCCCACTTTCTCTGCCTCCTGTTTACACCCCCTCTCCTTTTTCTCCTCTCAATTTCGTCCTTTCTTTTGCCCCACAAAGACAGCCATTCACCCGTGGCACTTAAAGGCGAACAAAACATCCAGTGAAAATGCAAAGCCCGCACAGAAATGCCATCACAGCCGGGATTTCTGCCTTAACATTCGCTCCCTCTATCCTCGCCAGAGTTACTTTGTGTTTCTCGTTCACTGAGGGGTCACTGTTTTCCATCTGCCCTGTGTGGGAGAGGGCTAGATGGAGGAGTGGAGCGACTGTTGGACTCATGCCCGGTAGGAAAGAATAGAGAATGGAGGTGGAGAGCTAAAAAAGGTCTGACAGAGCATCTTTATCAGCGCTGCTAGGTGCAGACATGCACAGTCATACCTGCTTAGAATTCATGACTCTGCTCGACCTCTGTGTTTGCTGAACTTTCTGTTTAAAGCCACAAATATGAAGTGCTTTGTTTTCGGTGCAGACGCTGATGAGGCTTGTGTTCAGTTTTACCTTAACATCGCATTGTGTTGAATTAAAGGGAAGGGCAGGCTCACAATTTAACAAGTCTGAGTCACGTCAACACTGAAGATGGTTTTCCTTAAACGATCTGTGCGACAAGTCCACAGTTATTGTTCTGGATGTAATATTAATTTAAAAACTATATCGAAGACAGACCTGAGTGAAAATATTAGATTTTATCAGTTTTGTGGATGATTTGAACTGATTAATTTCCAGCCAAATGAACTGAAGACAAAACCTGATTTAAAATATACACTTTCTTCACTAAAAGTTTATGCCATATCTGACTGGAGAAACACATTCACAATTAATATATCAACATGAGCCAATTGGTAGCATTTAGATGAGAAGAAAAAAGTGTCAGGAACAGTGTTGTTTTGATTTTAGGCATTTTTTTTTTTTTTTTTAACCAATTTTCAGAAGCCAAAACCTCAATTCATGATATTAAGTCGATGTTACCCAGCCCGAATGTTTTGCTGCTTGAATGTAATATTATTATATCCAGACTAGGGCTGCATGTTTTACACTCTCAGCTGTTGGTATTGCAGCCTGTTGGGTATTGTTAATGGAACATTGTACTAAATGACTAAATAAAAACATACATTTTCACTTAATATTTGATTATTAAATCATGAATTTGTATTAAAAGCCACATTTTCCATTTCTACCTCTAATTTTCACAGCAAAGTGGACAGAAAAAACATCTCTAACAACAATGTTTAGACTGTATCCAGAGGCTCATGGTCCAGGTCATTACGTTTCTGAAAAAAGTTGCTGGAATGTTGTAATAAAATAAGAGCATCCTACTTGCTTTACTTTAGTAAATAATAATAATTTCATCAAATTGAGGTAAGACACTTTCTGACCTACTCACCCATGCTGGTATGAATAACAAAAAAAGCAGAGAAGGAACATTGTGTCCTCAAAACATATTACAACTTTATCACCAGCAGTGTTAGTGCAAAGTGTTAAAAGCAACACAAAGGTAGTTTTCATTACAGAGCCGTTATATGTTGAACTGAGGCCAAATAACAGCATGAAAAGCTTGTTAACACCACAACAGATGAATAATTGACGGATAGAGGTCAGCTCTATTTTTAAGCTGATGATATTGCGCTGACATCTGTGTGTGTGTGTGTGTGTGTGTGTGTGTGTGTGTGTGTTTTCTTGCTGAATGTGCTCCTGTTGCTGTTTGCTGACAGCCGGTACATTGTTGTGGCCCCTGTGCTCTCTGACGGAGCCCTGGCTGGTCCCGCTCTCTTTTCCATCAGATACATCCGAGCCTCCCAGCGCTCCCTCTTTGTCCTCACTTCCTTCACCCCCCCCTCCCCAATACACAGGAGCGCCCATATATGGCTAAGCCTTGTAGAAGCTCTTATCTTTCAGCTCTCTTTGGCACTTGTTCAAGTGAACTCTGCTCTTTTAATGAATGGGAAAATAGTCGACCTATTGTTGACCCTTAGTCAAAAGCACTCAACCAGTGAAGCAGAAAAGATGATGAAGAGCAACTCCTGTTTTGGATAATAACTCACAAAGTTTATGAACCTGAGAAGCTCTTCATTTACTCCTGTCTAACTGGTTAATGTTCTAGTTTTAGTCAATTTGTCAGCCTTAAGCACCTGCTCGGATACTTTCGTCATTCTGGACCGTTTCCAAAACGGCTCACTATATGCTGTAACAACTCAGTTGTAGCACAATGTAGGGTTTGGCAGAAACCAAGCATCCTCCCAAGTATCTGAACTTACCTGTCATATTCCTTTAGTTCAAGGAGGACCAGCTCATTCAAGCATTCAAGCTCTATAACAACATGAAGAATAAAAAAAACAAACTCTACTCGCCTAAACTGGAGGAGTAGAAAGTTTAATGAATAGCTAAAGGTTGTGGTTTCAGTGTGTGCTTTTCTGGTGAAGTATTAGTTGGTCCTGTTTCGGATACATTTCACATAGTTGTGTAGAAGTTAGAGCGGAAAAAACTGAATGACTCCAATGTATTGTCTCGTAAATGTGGATCTGTAAGCACCAAACATAGAGATCTCCCGGGGACATGTCTGTTTAGATTAGAAGTTAACATGCATGGTTAACGTCACAACAGTTTGAAAGATGGACCACGTTAAATATGCAAAAGAGCCACTTCACTTTAGAAAAGAGAAGGACCACACAGCAAAGTGGGGAATGTAACTATACAAGTCTGAAGGTAGTTTTGACAGGTAATCGAACCTGTTATGATGTTGTAATGTGAGCAGATTGTGTTGTCCTCTAAGCTGAGAACATGAAAATAAGTCCCCCAAAAAGGCACCAGTAGGTTTTAATACACTTATGCTATACACATAAATGAAGTCCAAGTATGGGTGTCAAGCTTCTTAAATAGTGTGTTTGTCATTAGAACACTTAAAGTTGGTATAATTAACTGTTTTGTAAGATTTTATGTCTGTGGATTGACTAAATACACTTTATTTCTGAATGTTCTGATCACACATTTCCACATTTTGTTACTATTTGGGAATCAAATTGATTAAATGCAGACCATAGCTGGGTTAAGTGTGTGTGTGTGTGTGTGTGTGTGTGTGTTTAAACCTCTATTTCTTTTTTTTTTTTTCTTTTCATTTGTTTGATTTGTGCAACATGTCTGAAAAATCAACAATGAAAGCAGAGCATGAAATCCAACATACATAGACAATTCTGTACATGTTTTCTGTCCAAAATAAAACCAGATAGACAACTGCTCCCAAAGTAAGTGCCCCCCCCCCCTTATTTTTTTTAAATTTTGTTAAATGAACCTTAGAACCAACAAAAGATGTCACAATTTTCTTCTATTTGTCTTACTCCAAAATCCACACAAGTTTCATCTCCAGTACATTCATCCAGTTCAGTTATTCAAACCTTTATTTCAAAGATTAAAGTTTACAAAGAGCAAACGTATAATCCACAGGGCCACAAGAATTTACAGCAATCTTAACATACAAACAAAAACATACAAAGGGATTCATAAACATCAATTCTATGTATAAAGTTGTTCATATATTTGACAGTCTTATCACTTTTAAGGGAGTCTAGAAGCTTAATACTGCAAATGTACAGTTCAAATTCAATCGGGCTTTATTACGTATACTGCGTATACTGCGTATGAGAGGCTGTACTGACACCTCATCCAGGCCGGGCTGTACAGGCTGGAGGGTCCATGAGCTGCCTGGAATGCAGAGACTCCTCTGGGAGCGGCACGAAGCAGAGATGTCCTCTGACGTCAGCACAGTGCACTGACAAAGCAGATGGAGGGCGGACGGCGACCCAGGAGTTCAACCACAGAATGTAACCGAAAGTGAGAGTGTGGAGGAGGAGGAGGAGGAGGTGGAGGTGGGATCTTGGAAAAACCCACTGAGATGATGTAGCGTTCAGTTTGGATAAAAATGTGAAACCGAAACTGACGGCCGACCAAATTAGGAAAAATGATACGTGGAGCTTTAAAAAAAAAAAAAAAAAAAAAAAAACCCTCCAAAAAACTCGCAAATGTTGTATTAATGTGTAAGGATGTGATTGGAATAACTAGTGAGACACCAGTTTACCCACTTCAGATGAGTTTACCCACTTCAGATGAGTTTATCGAACAGCTGTTGTAAGTAGAAACCCCAGTCGCTGTTCAACACTGAACATCTGCTTGGATTTACTGACACTGAGTGAGTGTGCGAGTACCTGCATGAATTACAGCTCTAAGCACTGATCTTTCAGCCTTGCCAATTTTTGTGTTTATAATCAAATCCATTACCAAAAAGTACCTAATACATGAGCTACCGAGTCATAATTACGACGCAGAACAACTGACAGTAGGTGATTTAAGTCTGTGTTGAACTTTCTGCAGTAGTTTGGATGACTAATACATTTTAGTTTCTTCATTTACTTTCTTGTGTGTCTATAAAATGAGCTAAAATGTCAGACCTGTATAGACAGTATTGGCTGCACTATGTATGAATCTGAACCTTTTGTGTAAATTTTCTTTATTTGTTCTATCTCTATGTATATACTTTTGTTTAGTCGCCTTGACATTCATTTACAGAAGACTGAGATACTACTGATAGCTTGGAGCTGTTAAAAAAACAAAACAAAAAAACCCTCTCTCAATCAACTAAATGGATACTTGAATAAATCCAAAAACATAATCTGGATCATTCACTGTTGGACTCAGTGATGAATGACTAAAATTGGAATTGAATATCAAATGTACTGGAAAAAGTGTGAGCAATATTAAGTGTAATTTTCACATGTTGAGCTTTTATTTTCTCCAAGTCAGTAATTTCAAGTTAAAATGAATTATTCAGTCTCTATTCTTTCAATACTTTTTGATATTATTTCTTTTTTTTTCTTTTTTTTTTTTTTTTTTTTACAATGAATTATAGGAGATGAGCGGTGTTGGCAGTTTATTTTCGGAGTTTTCTTTCCCATGTGCTGTGTGGAAGAACACAATGTGCAGGAGGAAACGATTCGTGAAACACTGGGGGAAACAATGGAGCGTAAAAGAAATGACAAACTCCTACTCATATTTATCCAAATCCCATCTTAAACAGGTATCTGGCGTCCAAGCAGCTACCTGTTGAGTGCGTATTTACATGTTTGGCAGAGTGTCTGCTGCTAAATGATGTGTGTTTTATGAGGGGAGACAAAGACATAATGATCATTGTGCCTGATTCATCATTCATCATTAGTGTTTGGCTGCAGGGTTGGATGATTTAGGCCTGAACCGGACCAGAGTCTGCAGAGTGTAGATGAAAACGGGCTCCCTGCCGACCTCCAAGACACACTCTGACAAGTTCAAGTCTGTAACTTCCTGGTATTCAATTAGGGAAGCTGGATTTTGTCAGTGAATGTAACACTCCCCCGGGGACTTGTGTGTGTGTGTGTGTGTGTGTGTGTGTGTGTGTGTGTGTGTTGTGTCGTCTTTCCTTCAGCGCTGTCAGACACTGTATGTGTTAGTATTCGGGGCGTGGGTTGACGGAGATGCCACTTTATCTGCAAATCGGCTCCTTTCCCTCATGAGATACAGCATCGCCTCCGCTCACCAACACCTTACAAGCTCGAAATTGGTCTTGCTGGGTTGCTATGGTGATCGGATGTGGGGTACCACCTCCTGTTCTCTTTCTCTCCCTCTCTCTCTCTTTCTGTTGGTTTCAGTATCTCTTACTCTCTCACTTTCTCTTCACTGGGCGAGCTGCAGTGCAGTAGTGACGGACTAAAGGATTCTGGGATGCCTCCCCACACGATCTGAAGGTCACTTGATCTGTGTGTGTGTGTGTGTGTGTGTGTGTGTGTGTGTGTGTTTCCAGCTCTGCTTTAACTCCACCATATGATGAAAGGGGATCTTCCCAGGCAAATGAGACTAGTGGTGCTTGTTGCAGTGGTTTAGGTGTGTGTGTGTGTGTGTGTGTGTGTCCTATATCAGGCCTCCCTCGCTGTCAGCTGAGCCAGCACCGATCTGCAAACGCGTCATCACAAAGCCGAAAAGGGAGGGTGTGTGAAATCACTCCCTCGATAGTCGACACACACATTTTAACGGGCACTCCTTGCATTTGTGTTGCTCCCACTGAAGGATATGTTGAGCACAGGAATACAAATGTTCATATTTTTAGCACACAGAGGGATTTTGGAGGCTCTGCTCCAGTGTTTTCTGTGTGTCTAAACCTGTGAAATCCTACCTTTGGCCAGTCTAAATATAGAGTTCAGGTGGGGCGTGCGTGACAGCAGGTTGGTTTGGCTGCAGTGTCGAGACAGTGTTTATAGTGCTGGTCTGAGGGCTGCAGGCACAAATAGCAGGGTCACATTGCACATGTCCGCACACACACTGTGCTTAAAACTGCATGTCAAACACCTTCAGCAGTACATCCAGGGGTCACTTGCAGGTGTCTGACACATCCATCCCATCACACACCCAGTCTCTTGCAGATATTTAAAAAATATTCTATCTGTCTTGCATCTTAAAACAAACTCCTCCCGCTGTCGAGCTGCAGGATCCCTCTGACCACGTCTGTTTCAATGATCTATTAATTTGAGTTTGATGCCTGCTTGGATTTCCATCATGTTGCTGACAGCAGCAGTCTTAGTCAGCTCTGGCCCACTTCTGTGGTTTACCAGGCAGGAGCGAGAGGAGTAGGTGTTTGTGTGTGACGCTGTTATTCATCTTAACACAGTGGAAATATTCAGAGCAGAGGCAAAACAAGAACACACTGCAGGGAAAGTCACTAATTCAGCAGCACAAGTTGCCATGTTAATGTCCAGAGTGTCAGCTGCGAGCAGTGGCTGAATGTGTACCACGCTAATAGGAGCAGGGTTTCATCCTGTCTGGAAAATATATTAGAAAAGGAATATGTTTGTATTTTCTACTATATTTGGGAAAAAAACAAAGACAAAACGCACTATGATCACTGTCATTCAGTTAGTTTTCATTTCTTTTGTGCACACGCAGGCTCCACCAGTTCCAATATCCCCATTATTTTTAATATGATAACATTATTGTGACGCCTTTAGCCATTTTAGATACGTATACCATTACTCTTTATCATGTTTCTTTTGTACTGCTGCTCGCTGTCTTAAAACTTAAAAAACTTCACTTAAAACTACTTACAACTATTATTTTATTTTATTAGTATTTGTTTTTAATTAAATTTTTCTTGTTCCAAAACCATCTATGGAAACCGTATTTACACTGTACTCTGTAACAAAATATAGCCTATGGACGTAATGAAACTAAATAAACTTGAACAGTATGAGTTACGCTGTTGATACTTTGTGGTTAATTCATTGTTTAGTCTTTGAACGGGTCACAAAATATGAAAAATACTCATGGCATTCTGTAACTTTATTATTATGACTGAAACCGTTTCTGAAACCCAAACATGAAGTGATATCGAGTTGTTGAGATTTGGAAATATTTGGCTTCCCTGCTGAATACACATTGATATCAGAATGTTTTAGGATGTCATGTTCTTAGTGTCACCAGCAGTTTATTGACCAGATTTAAGTACACTAAGCTGCCTCAGCAAAATTGCAGGATTTTGTATTTTGTCTTTAGAAACCTGAAATTAATATTAATGGTTATGTTTCTTACCATATCTTCATCATTTTTTGTCCTTTTTCCAAAATGCGGAAAAAACCCCCCCTGTGGATTGTAATCCACAGACTGCATGGCCCCACCTGAACTGGAGTGGAAACCAGGAGGATTTTTATTCGTTTATTTTTGAGGGGGGGCAACTGGAGGAAACGTCAAATGTGTCAAATATTTGAGTGTAGTTTTGATTTATTACAATTTTGACTTTATATGCCTAATATTTGGAACCAATGTTCACTTGGAAAGTCTTTGAAAAGGTTCACGCAAGCATCTTTGTGTTATTTATACAATAAATTATATACATTCTTCACATCAGATTTTATATTTTTTTGTGATTTTTCAGCCTTTTATGTTTTTTATAGTAGGTTAAAGTGGAAAAAAATAATAGATGATATAGATGAAGTTGTTCTAAAAAAACCAAACATACCAAACATGGGTATAGTAAACATTTCTTTATATATTGTATAAAAACAAAATCAAAAATGGCCAAAATAGGCTCAGACCCAAAAGGGTAAACTGTAGGCCAACATATACACAACATCTACAGTATATGTTTGTGTCTAAAGAATCCTCATAAAACTGTTATTTTTGTCTTATAAATGCTCCATTAGAAAAAAAGTCTGATTATATTGCTTATGACACATTTTGGAATAATTGTGTAATATTAGTTGGAATGTAAATGTAGGCACTGGCAATACTTGTACAAACAGTAGAGATAACAACAGTAAAAATGATAAAACCTTAAGAGTAATTGAAAGAATCTCAACAAGAACCTTGGCCAGACAATGGTAATAAAAAACAACAGAAGGCAGTAAAGTAAAACCATTAAAGATAACTGAAGCGAATTCAATATAATGGTGAATAAATGAGTTTGCTGAGCAAATCGCATTATCAGGCTTTGCTGGTAACTAAGAAAGTAGACTCTAATTAAAATAGGGCTTTTTTCCCAAAATCGTGCTGTTAAAATTCCAAACATTTGCAGGTTGTAGCCTCTTGCATCTGAGCTTTTCATTCTTTGTCCGGTCTCATCGTAAACGTATTCTAAATTAGTTCAGGGTTTCTAGATTAAATTCCGATTCAGAACACTTTATTTATCCCTAAGTAATTATTATCCCCTGTAATTCAGTTTGCACACATGGGTCGCAGTAAAGGACAGGACATTAAACACATTCCGCAATTCACACACATCCGTCAATGCACAGGACATTTAACGGAAAATGGTGAATGAATAGATGATTGAATTGGATTTAAGTGGGGGGAAAACATCAGTTAATGTGGAGTTTCACCTGATCCTGCTGTTCATTTAAGTCTCCAGCTGCTGCTCATGCAACCGCTGGGACTCTTTTCCTCTGTTACACAACAGGAAGTGTCTCCAAAAACATTCCCAATGACATCCACAATACCCACACAGGCTATTTCCATCCTGTCTGTTGACTAAACCCTGCCTCCCTTATTTAGTTTAACGTTGATGTAAAATGAACCTGAGGGAGCTGGAGGTGTGTTAATCAATAAGTTCCTGCAATAAAAATACGCAAAAGAACATTGAGGTCTGTGGGTTGGATAGGTCTGTTGTATTGCGTGATTTGGTGTCAGTGATGATCCTTACTCCTCTTCCTCACCAGTGCGAGGATGTCGTCCAGGGAAGATTGTCCAGATGACCGAGGCTGAGGTGCGGGGCCTCTGCATCAAGTCCCGGGAGATCTTCCTCAGTCAGCCAATCCTCCTGGAGCTGGAGGCTCCGCTCAAAATCTGTGGTCAGTACTGTCATCTGTCATCCCACTGATCAGACCGGGTATCCTTCCATCATTTAGTTTTCATAACGGAATTAATAACCAATATTGGATTCTTAATAGGCTTTCCAACACCAGTTTACCAGTATAACTAAGAGAAAATGACTAGTGTGGTTAGTGTGGTTGAGCCACAGGGTGAGGAGTTGATATTTCACTAGAAAACTCAAATTTTATGAGATTAAAATCGAAGCTATGTTTTGGGGGGAAAATAAGTGTTTTTGCAAACTTGGAGGATGAATTTCTGGAGATTTTTTTCCCTACATATATCAGAGTACATTGAAGAACAGTGGTGATGATTAATAATACTTGCATTGGTTCCAAAGGCTTTTTTTTTTTTTTTTTTTTTGGCAAATAAATGACAATTAAACAAATAGTATCACAGAGTTGTTACTGAAACTGCATTAATTTTATTTCTTGAATCAATTTAAATGAATCAGATACTTTATTTTATTGCCACATTCTGCAGGTGTTGAGAACTAATGATCCATTTCCAATTCTCAGTGCAATACAGAACACTCATTCAAATTCAACTGTTTATCTGTATAAATATCATTACATAATATTAAAAAAATAATATATTAAGTAACTAAGGCATCACCATCACCACTCAGCTTCAGCTGTCCCCTAGAAGAAAACCTTCTCGTATGCTAACTGTAACCACATTCAATCTCAAACAGTAATACCAACAATCTCAAATCATCAAATGTAAATGTGTTTTTTTCCCCTCTCAGAATACTGTCAATTTGCAACTTGCTGTTTTTTGTCATTATAATACCCCTTCCTAAACCTCAGGACACTCAATGCACTGTTGTATTTATTGTCTGAAACCAGTTTAAAAACTCAAATAGTATAAAAATCAATTTAATTCATTGTGGTTTAACTTAATTTGCCTATTTTTCAAATTCTATTTCTTTTCAATTAAGTCAATTTTACAACATGAAAACATTCACCACAGTGAGTTTACATACTACTATTAACATATTAGTGATAGAATGTCTAAAAGCTGCACTGATGCTGATGAGATTTACTCCTTAGGTACAGAAATGGACTTTTTTTTTTCTCCATTCTTTGTTTATTTGGAAAAGCATGTCCATACAAAAGTTCCGTTTTTGGTACAATTCAGTATCCACGCATCAAATTTGAATGAAGATGCTAATCCAAGATTTTTAGTTGACAACAGAACAAATGAAAAAAGAGAGAACAAAAAGTGGACAGTAGGAGAGGGTCTACTCTGCTACTGCATCAACAAAATAAAACATACTCGGGTGTGTATGTTTACATTAACCTAAACATATATCGTATAAATGTTTTCACATAAATTCAGTTCACATCAAGTACATGTTTTATATAGTTAAGTCCAATTTGCCCAGATAGTGCAAAAACATTCCCTTTGACCCTCACAACAAAATGTCAATTTCTCCAGATTGTAGGTGTTGAAATGCACATTTTTGGATGTTTGCTGGCGTCTAAGCAGTTCTGAGTTTGATACCTGGCTCTCACCATGAATCTCATCACTGTCTTCCATCTGCCTGTCGTCCCAGGTGATATCCACGGACAGTACACAGACCTGCTGAGGCTCTTCGAGTATGGCGGCTTCCCTCCAGAGGCCAACTACCTGTTCCTCGGTGACTACGTAGACAGAGGGAAGCAGTCCCTGGAAACCATCTGCCTGCTGCTGGCGTACAAGATCAAATACCCCGAGAACTTCTTCCTGCTCAGGGGCAACCACGAGTGTGCCTCTATCAACCGCATCTATGGCTTCTATGACGAGTGTGAGCATCTGTTCTCTACTGGAGATGCCAGAACCTTTCATTTTCAGTTTCCAGTGAGGTTTATCCGGTTCCATTATGTCAATGTTTGAACATGCAAAAGTGTGGCCTAAACTGTACTTAAGCAGGCAAATGAACCTCAAACGGATGGTATCCAGAAAATAGAATAGAATAAAATGGAGTATTTATAGTTTTTATGACCATTCCAAACGGCATACACCAGCTAAATTTCATTGCACTTACTCACCATTCGACTTGCTCAAAAAATATAGACTAAAAGACAGAATGTTAAAAAAAAAAGTATCAAAAAATATACTTTCATGCAAATTACACTTTATACAAAAAACCTCTCAACTATTATTAAATAAGCAAAACACAGCAGTATAATACTAGAATGTTCCAAATGTTTTCTATTTAAAATTATACTCGTCCTGTAAAGATGCAAATTAAGTAAAGTGTTGTCCTGTGTAACATTTAAGAAGAATATCCCCGTTTGTCAGTTTATCTATATCACAAATAAGCCTCAAGGACTTAATGTTCTGTACAATTTCCTCCACACCTCCCTCTGTCCTTGACCCACACTTTGTAGAATACCATAACATGATTTCTACTTGGATATGTTTTGCTGTAGAAATCAGAATAACCTTCAAGAGGTGCTGTATTGTACCGCTAACAAGACTAAGAAAACATTTTGTTATTGTTAACATGTTGAGACTACTGAGGAAACCGTGATAAGAATGCTAAAAAAGGTTGTATCATTATAGTTGGCTCTTTTGACAGGTTATCAAACTCATTTTTGGAGGTTATGCATTTAAAATAAAGTGTTGCTAGTATTTCCTGATATCACTAGTGCATTAAAGTTAGTAGTAAGCTAGCTAGTCTCAGTAGCTAGCTTAATAGTGTTGTAAGATTTGGCTTGCTTTTTAAATTTTTTTTTTTATTGTTTTGTTTTTTTTTTTTTTTTTAATAAATCAGTTTTGGATTGTGCTCTACTTTGACATGAAAAACTACAATTTAATTAAAGTGTTATTTCTGAGTTGGTTATTTTGCCATTTGGTCAGTTTGGAGGGAAATGTTATGTGGCTATATTTGTTGTGGAGCTAACACAATCACCATGAACTAGTGTATTATGTACTTAAACGTACATTATAAAGGGACATGAGACCTTTTGGTGTAAAAAGTGCAGTAAAGATGAACCAATTTGCTCAACTGATTTACAACACTATGACAAAGCAAAAAGCCTCGTTAGCTAGACTAATAATTTCCCTCTGGAATCAATAAATTAATAAATAATTCTGATTCTTATTAACAGAAAGGAGCATCTAAACCTCTTTCAGCTCAGGTCTTAAAGGAGTGACATTTAGCTCTTTTGAATGGAATTATGCATTTTCAAACATTTCCCTGTGGTCTGCATAAACTGTAAATGCTCTGCTTGGGTCTGAATTCTTCATTAATTCAACTCCACAGGTCCATCTTCAACCCTTTTTCTGAAAGGTATTTTTTAGCGCTGGCCCTTTAAATGCAAATGAGCCACTTTAGGCCCCACCCCCTCCAGGTTGTTGGCTGTGCTTTCTGTGTCGTTCAATCAGCAACTGAACATTTTAGAAAATTGGCTTGAAATTTGGACATATTTTCAGTTTTTACTACAACTGTTGCTGCTGACAAACAATTATTCGTGTAAGTGAAGCAGGAATTAAAACCGGTTGTAGAAATCCACTCGATTTTTGAGAAAATGAATATAAAGATAGCTTTGCAGCACCTGGAGGGTTCAAATTCAAACTGTATGAACTATTAGGATCCAAATACACAAATAAATAAATGAGCCAAAGACTAATAAAAGTGAGTTTAGATAAATATGAGCCTTTTAAAGTAGAAGAGCTTTAGGTGGCTCTGAACGGGGGGAATTTAATTGTTGCACTGTATTTTGTTCGCAACAGAAGAACAAGGGGGGTTTGTGTTTCTTGATACAGTGAGTAGTCTGACTGAACATAAACTGGTAATAATTACTGAATAATGACTTTCTTAAACTGTGCTCTGGTTAATGGATAAGCACCGAGCAGATCCAGGGCTGTTTTGTTGCATCAGACTGTGTTTAGATTTCAAGGAGTCTTTTTTTTTTCAGCTAAAGGATCAAGCTGACTCAATAAATGTGCCTTTTTGTATTTATCATGTTAGCTTTTCTGGAGGTTGCTCAAACCGCAGATGGTTTACATTCCAGTGTGGAGTGGGACTTTCTTTTTATAGCAGATCCAGGATGTTTAGAAGAGCAGATAGATAACCTCTTAACACATCTGTTAAATCATAATGACATCAGTTAGTGTAACACAGAATAGCAGAACAGGCTTTTATTAAAGTTGTGCGAATTTTTAGTTTTATATTTTAAGCTGCTGTGAGGTTTTTAGATTAGTCAGACATAGAAACATACGCTTTCCACCTATATCTTCATGGACTACAGTAAATTCCCAAAGTGTCTTGTATCTTAAAAGCCTCTCACGAACACTATTTTCTATGAGATCTCACTCCTGACATGTTTTTTCTTTGCAGGTAAACGCAGATTTAACATCAAACTGTGGAAGACTTTCACAGACTGCTTCAACTGCCTGCCCATCGCCGCCATAGTGGACGAGAAGATCTTCTGCTGTCACGGAGGTATTCCTGTCGACCATCATTAAACGAAGGCTGTTTTGGTTTTGTCAGACCCAGGACAGATAGAGCACAGTTGGTTGTGTTTTGAAATGTATTTCATCACTCTTGTTTTGTCCTTGGGGTCCGCTGCCGAGCTGTCTGTCAGAGCTCAGCCTGTACTTTCCTCTGCTTACACGATATGTTATCCAGCATATGAAAGATAAAGTTCGTGAACTCTCTGAGCTCGCAGGATTTTCAGTTTTACTAATCTGATGCAAAAAAAAAAAAAGAGACAAAAGAAGTTTATCGCTTCACTGATACGGGTCTAAAACCTGCATTGTTGTTAGGATTTAGACAGAGATGCTTTAGATTGTTTGTTGTTGTGTTTGTGGGCAGGTCTGTCTCCTGACCTGCAATCGATGGAGCAGATCAGACGCATCATGAGACCTACAGACGTGCCCGACACAGGTAGGTCATGGACCCCCACTGACTCAATATTTTCTCAGTCTGTCACCAATCATTTAGTTTTTACTGTTATGTCAAAGCTATTGTACATCCTGTTCCAAGTATTCATTATCGGGTGTCGGGAGAAAAATCTTGATTATGGTTCTCATAATTCACGCATGAAAGAGTTACATCTCCTGAGTATTTTATTCCTCTTTAGGAGTGAAAAAAACATACCTAAAGAAAATTTTGTTATGAATGTAATTTTCATGGAGTTGCAAAAATATCCATGTGGTTTCTTTTTTTTTTTTTTCCTCCATAGTCTTTTTTTAATTAAAATTTTTACAGTGTAGTACAGTTGAATGTATATAAAATTCAGCAACATATTTATGTATCCCCACTCTAACAGAGTCCCAACCCAAATGCACCCCCTATTCCAACAAAAAATACAAACGTACAAAATGAATACATAAACTAAAATAAATGTATGAAAATATAATAAAAAGATGCATAAATATCCACATGCACATACATACAGATACGTAGTTAGATGCATACACACGTACACATTTGTATATCCTAAGTTACAATGAGAAATTATTTGTCCATCTTTTTAATATAAGATGAGACAGGTTGCCGTATTGCATAAAATTTGGCTGTGTTGCCTCTTGTGGTGCATCTTATTTTCTCTAATGTCAGATAGTTCATAAGTTTAATCCACAGGTTGAATGTTGGAGGGTTTCTGTCTTTCCATTTAAGTAGAATGAGCTGACGAGCTATTAAAGTTGTGAAGGCAATGATGTTCTTAAAATTCTTGTTGAGGTGTGTATTCTGTGGAATTACTCCAAATACTGGAGTGAGAATATGACGTTCTATTGGGGTGTCAAAGATCTCTAAACAATATCTGACAGTCAATATTTAATTTCTTTTCAATTTGTTGCAAAGGTTAAACATATGTGAAAGAGTTCCTGGTGACATCTGTCACGTTTAGTCAATAATCAGCTTTAGTTTGGCTAGTTTTGCTTTAGAGCAGTGCAGTCTACGTACAACTTTAAACTGCATTACTACCCCTACATAAAAGTACTAATTTTCCAGTCTTGCACCAGTGCCATTATTATGTATCCAGAAATTAAATATATTGTGTTAAACTGGTCAAATGGGAAATTAACATCAAGTCCAATGAAGAGTAAACCCAAGTATTGACTCAAAATGGTTCCAAAATGTTCCAGACTCTTTCTCCTACTCTTGATTTGTGACTGTTTTTTCCACCGTAGAACTAACATGAATCCCCATCGTGTTTGTTTTGAAGCCCTTCCAGTATCTCCATGAAACCGTTCCTCACTAACATTACCAAACTGGATGGAAAACAACCAAGGTGCTGGTGGTGAAAACACATTTTGAGTGTCATTCTGTAACACATCCAGTCACGCTTCTAGCTCCTCTTCAAATGGTGGATCATCATTTGGGAAAAATTTGCTCGGTTTGTGCCGTTGAGAGTTGAGCTTTTGAGGGGAATGTTGGATCACATGTTCTCAGTTTTTGGATCCAGTGAACGCTCCATCTTTCAGCTTCACATCACTGTGGAGTGCTGCATTGAAAACCATTGGAACTTTCACCGCTTAAACTTTAAAGAACTGAAACTCTAGGGGGTAATGGATGTGTACTGGCTCGTTGGTAAGTGATGCGCTGGAGAAATCCCGGGGTACCTGACATGGGTAATATCAGGTGTTTTTCATAATAAAATCATTGTATTTATGCAAGCAGAACGGCACAATCAGAATCTTTTCTTTCTCTTATGGTGGATTTCTTGACTTGATCTGCCAGGGTACATTTTTACATTCTAAAGGCCCCAAATAAATCTTGTAACTTGTGTTCTTAAAAACAAAATGTATTTATGGATTTTCAATACCATAACATGGATATATGATGCAGTGTGTACATTTTTGCTTGTCTTTTTTTTGTAATTCAAAATTTTTATTTAAACACAGTAAAAGCTCATAGTGGTACATAAATAAATAAAGACAAGAAGGTCAGAAACAAAAAGACACATTTATTAAGGCTTAGTTAGTCCCTGTCAAAAGGAGTTTAACAACAACATAAAATGGATACATTAACATAATAATACATATGCAAATACAAATATATTGTACAAATACTAATATTAGAGTAGCAATAATAAGAAATGAGGTAGACAAAATGGCTCTTAAATCAAGCCTCACCGTCATGGTTCTAGTCAGAGGTGGGATGTTCCATGAAATAATCCCAAACCCCCAGTTCCACAGGACCTTTACCACTTATTCTCACTAACATAACCTCATAACTCATTAAGATTCTCCACTCTTGAAGTTGGACATGTGAGTGATTTCTAGTGCCTTAATATGATTCTGGCGGCTGAAGTTATGTTTTTATCTCTCTTTCTCCATCTAACCATTATCTAGGTTATGAGTGGTGATTTGGTATTAAACTCATGATAAAGTGCTCATTCTATAGGTTTGTGTGTATTTTAGGTAAAGTAGTGGTGGTGGTTTTTGTCCATTTAACAGAACATGATGTATAAATAAACATGGGAGAAAAGGTGTAGGCAGAAGCAACCGTTTATTTATGCCCACCTTATTTACAAGAAAGAAAACTGCGGGAACAGAACAAGATAAGATGGCACAGTTTTAAACAATAATATAATAAAACAAAAATTCACTCTAAGCAACATCTTAGATTTGTACCGATAATTGTCTTCCTTTATCCTAACATTTTACATTTCCTGAATACCTTAGTTTTAAACATCCTTTTAAATGTAGTGACTGATGTGCATGTTTTTAATTCTTTATCCATCATTTTACTCCAATTACAGATGTGCATTTGCCTTTTTGTGTCGGTCCTTGCTTTGATTTCTTGAACATGCAGTGTTCAGTGTCGCGGCAGACACAGTGAGTTATTGCTGTTTGTTGATTCGTGCCCTGATTCCCATAAGTCCTCTCACATTGGATGAGTTCGTGAACGGTGGACAGTCCTTCCTTCACAGCGTCGGTGCTCAGAATCACATCTTCTCTTTATTGTTTATCCTTTTGAGAAACCGTTTATATGTCATTTTCAGCCTCTGTCGCACATTTCCAATAGGCTTCCACCTCTGTAGCTTTAATAGACGGTCACTGTAGAGCTGTGGAAGTGAAACCGCTGTCTGATCCTTTGCGCCTCTTTGTGAAACCTGCCAGTTCTTGTCCTTATATGGACTCCAGTGTTCAGACCCCGGCCGCTCCGGTCTCAGATCCTCTTATGGACTTTCAGGGAGACTGAATGTATTTG
This sequence comes from Ostorhinchus rueppellii, assembly GCA_030068375.1. Taxonomy (NCBI): domain Eukaryota; kingdom Metazoa; phylum Chordata; class Actinopteri; order Kurtiformes; family Apogonidae; genus Ostorhinchus; species Ostorhinchus rueppellii. Next base: position 5,691,407 of record JAQQZY010000011.1, on the reverse strand, counting down.
GAAGTGAAGAATGCATGTGTGTGTTTATGTATATGTGTGTGTGTGTGTGTGTGTGTGTGTATAGACACATTTAATACCTGACTGAGGCTTTGTGAAGCTGTTGGGACTTAAACAGCAAACCCTGAGCTCCTAATTCTAATATTTTAATACTGAGCTGCAACTAATGACATCATGTATCAAAGAACTGCCAGTTTTCCAGATTATGTTCGTAAAACTCTTGACATTTACATTCTAAACCAGTCCACATGTTGAAATAAATAATCCAAAAATAATCAAAATGTAGCTACGTTTGATCGGTGGGTTATGGTGGAGAGTTTTTTGTTTTGTTTTTTCCCCCATGCCATCAGCAATATTTATGGTTCTTCCTCTTCTCAAGTTCCTGTGGCTCAACCAGATGCGACTTTTTCAAACTTACACTGATTTTTGTTTAAAGAAACTCTGGGATTCTGTGTATTTTCAGCCAGAACATGGGTTGAATGAATGGTTGCACTCCAAGATGAACAAAAATGATCTGCCTCTTCCAATGTTTTATATTTTGGTCTAAAAATCCATCTAGAAAAAAAACCTAATTCTAGGTTAAAAACTTGGTCAAATGCCTCCTTTTTTATGGCTTTAAACAACAGCCCGTGGGGATCCTTATCTATCTAAGAAATGCCCAAAAAACTAGAGAGAAATCAGATCTGAGTGTTTGATTGCAGGTCAGAGGCATAAATCTTGTGTTTTCCTGTGGGAACTTCTATTCAGACAGATGTAAGGGATTAAATTAGCTTTGTGTAACAATCATCTAAGCGTTTCCTGGAAAAAGCAGTTACTGTCATGTCACATTTGAACATAAACCCTTGAACTCTTCCAGAAACGGGCTGAAAATTGGAATTTCATTGTGTTTCTTTCAGGCCTCCTGTGCGATCTGCTGTGGTCGGACCCAGACAAGGACGTCCAAGGCTGGGGGGAAAACGACCGCGGTGTCTCCTTCACTTTCGGTGCTGATGTGGTCAGTAAATTCCTCAACCGTCACGACCTGGACCTCATCTGTAGAGCCCACCAGGTGAGACCAACACCCACCCTTTCAACATGAAGGACTAGACTGACCCCTGATCTATACTTATCTGAGTGGAACTGAAGTGTATATATAACAGCTGGCAGCATTCAGTGTGTTTCCACCCTGTTATTACACGTCCCCTTGTGTCTGGCGCCCCCAGGTGGTAGAAGACGGTTATGAGTTCTTTGCCAAGAGGCAGCTGGTGACTCTGTTCTCAGCTCCCAACTACTGTGGAGAGTTCGACAACGCCGGTGGTATGATGAGTGTGGACGAAACCCTGATGTGCTCCTTTCAGGTGAGAGGCCCAATCCCATTTCACCCTTTAAGCCCCACCCCTTGGCCCTTGCACTTGGCACGACCCCTTGAAACAGAACTGCGAGAGGTAGGGGTTCAAACATTTTCCTATGTAGTGGGACAACCCTTCACGACATACATTTGTGTGTTTCTTTCATCACACCGCTACACTTTTTGGCTATGTTTACCTCCGTCTTGCCGATGATTCAAACGGAATTGTGGGAAGTTTCTGCTACCCTTCTGTGCATAGTGTGGTTCTGAAATATCTCTGTTATTTCTGCTTTAGCCCTTCCCCTCTGTTTAATTGAGAATCAGGACAACACGACCCCTTCACGTGTACATGCAAAACAGAGGGGTAGGGGTGAAGGGGAGGGGCCAAGGGGTGAATTGGGATTCAACCAAAGACTGGAGATTCTTTAGTAAAATCACAATTGCAGAACCAGATTGATTCACAGAAAAGCTCCAAAAAAGTCCATTCACATCTTAAAACGACCTTGTTTGAGCCTCTGAATTGTTTTTTTTTCTGAAATTTTACACTAAACAATAGATAGAAATGAATGTCCATTCTGAAAAGAAAACTAAGCAAAATATAATTAAACTAGAAAAGCACTTCGAGAGCGCAGACCTCCGCCAAGCTTATTGTGACTCCCATCCAACAGTCGTACTTTTTTTAATATTACATATACCCTGTCGTTGAATCAAATGTATCCTTTATAGACAATACCTGTAATCTGATTACAGTAGTAGTGGCTCTTGTAAATTGTATTCTCAACCATGACGATTTGCCGGGTGATGCCAATGTTTGACAAAAAAAAATCGTGATAAAATCTGGAATCTGGATCCGATACGGATCAACCTTGGTGGTGTCATAGGAGACCATACCCTTAAGCAGTGTCTGTAAGGTTGTGAACATCCATTAATAATCACCTGAAATATTGACGATCAAACTTTTATGCTCCATTTACCACAATATTAATGAAAATTTCAAAGTGATCCAGAATGCAGGATTTCTTCCGGATCATCGTTGGAGTTGAATAGTTAATATACATATTAGAAGTTATTTTTTTGTAGCTACAGGAGGTGGTTTCTATCTAACATTTGAACACTTAATTATTAGATCAATCTTTGCAGGTCTACTTCACTTTTGTCTTTAAATTGTTAGTTTTATGACGCATGATATATGTTATGACCATGATCCTGCTCAAATGCCACTTTCTAGCTTTTTCTACAGCTTTTGCCAACACTGCAAGGCAAGTTTATTTGTATAGCACATTTCGTGTACAGGACAATTCAGTGTTTTTTACATAAAACAAAGTGTAACGAGGGGCATAAAAAGGCAAAGTTAAGATATAAAATTTAAAAACAAAGAGCAAAAATTTGAATTAAAATAGATACTAAAATCATCAGTGGTAAAATGTGATTTTAAAGTTGATTTAAAAGACCTTATTTAAGAGTTTAACAGAAAGCTGCAGTAAACACTGATGTTTTCAGTCTGATTTAAATGAGCTACAGTTTGACCTCAGGTGTTCAGGAAGTTTGTTCCACAGGTGAGGAGCAGAACAACTGAACGCTGCTTCACTTTGTT
>JAQQZY010000011.1:5608222-5618592 GCA_030068375.1 Ostorhinchus rueppellii | reverse complement strand
ATAATGAAATAACAACCCATTTTCCCGTTTTTTTTTTTGTTATTTGGTTCTGAATTGAAAAACAAAAGAACGAATGGTCCACGGACCCCATTGCAGCATCTCTGATTATATGTCTAAATCCCAAAGGGCAAACTGCTGTCTACACAACAGTATGGTACATTTACGAGTATGTGCTAAAAACACTCCTGTGCCACTTAGGCTGATTTAATCACACTCATTGTTTGTTTGTGATGTTTCCAATGACATCACTCACACAATGTGTAAACGTGTCTGTATGTACAGGTACCACGTGTCTATTGTAATCTAGGTTGTGACCTGTGTCTAATAGGATTTACCTCAGCGCCCCCCACAGTGGATGATAACCTGACAGCGCTGTGAGGTCAGATAGTTCCAGTGGAAAGGCAGAGCTCTGTGGGAAACACATCATACAGTAAAGTGAACTCACCCTACGGCCTCAGAGCTTTCCCCACCCCCCATCTCCCTAACTCTGCTCCTACAAGAGGATTATGGGACATCTTTTAACTGCACCATCTGCTCCAATTTGACTTCTGTCAATTAATACTGGCAGATGAGAAAGCTGTCAGCAAAGAGCAGTGCAGATGGAGATGTCGCATGTTTTATTGTTCACTGAGACGAGATTCTTATTTGTGACTAAACACACACACACACACACACAGAAACAGAGACAGAATGAATACTCTGTCTGAATATACTTTCCCCTGCAAATGTTACTTATACAATTTTTTAGGTACTTAGTAGTCACTTTATACTGTGATATTTTTTTACACCATGTATAGAATCTGCACTATTTATCATTTCCCACTATTGTGTTTTTCCTCATGAGTATTATTATCTTTTTTATTGACTTTTTATCTTTTTATAATTCTGTAGTTTATTTTTCTCACTTCTTCTGCTTTGCCGCTGCTGTAGCAAGTGAATTTCCCCATCCGTGGGATCAATAAAGTTCTATCTAACTTAATCTTCACCTGAATAACTCAGATGATGATAGATAACAGTGTCTGTTCAAGCGTTCAAGATGTTATGATGAGAACACACACATGTTCTGTATGTGGTTCACTTTAAACGGCTCTGCTGTAGCTTGAGTTAATGACAAGAAGCCGGTTCAAAATTAATCTTACACATGGCCCAGAGGGACAGAGAAAAACTGAACCTCAGCCAAGGAGGGATCGCCTGTGTTTGTTTGTCTGTCAACATTGGTTTTCATTGTGATTGGTGGAAGGTTAGGGTTTCAGCTCTTCATCACTGAAGAGCAGGTCAGCCCCAGGCTATGACCTCTGTTGACAATACCTATAGCAATGCTCTGCAAATATTTCTATTACCTTACAGCATATTATAAGTAAATGGGTTTTCATTGTGGTCACATTTAAAACACAAACACTCCAGTGGGGCAGGCCGTGGGTAAACATGAGGATCAGTGTTTTGTTCAAGGATGATGGGACTTACTGTGGAACCGCTCAGGATGAACGCACTGTACTATAGGGAAAAAATCATCCAGACAAATTCAATTCAGGTTGTGCAATTGCTTTATTTAATGGCAATGGTCTGATACATTTTTGGAACATTTTAAAAAGCAAAACACACCACATTTCTCTGGATAGGTTTTAAATTAAAAAAACCTGCAAATGCTGACACTGAAAAAAGTGGGGTCAGATATGGAGAGGGAAAACATCTGAAATACTTCTATCTGATGTTTTACAGGAGGTGATTCTTCTCCTAGAGAATAACACCCCCCCCCCCCACACACACACACACACACACACACACACTCCACCGTCTTCCTTGCATACAGATCATCTGTGCCACTTTTTTCACTTTTTATCAAAATTTGTTTTTATAATTATGATTTTCTTTCCAACTGCACTTTTTCTGTTTCAAAAACCCTTAAATGATTCAGAGGCTGGAATGGATTCATTCTATTTCAGTTCATTTAAATGTAGAAAATGGAATCATAGAATAAGTCGATCGCAAAACGATCATGGAACGACTTAAATTTGCACTGCATGGTTTCACTGTGTATAGAACCAGAATTGAACCACCAACAGCGTGGTTTGAGGTAAACCTGTTCTACCACCTGACATGAGACTTCTGCTACTCCTCTTTATGCAAACTGTATCTCATCACAAATGTTTGCAAAGAGGAAACGTGAATATATGATCATCAGTTGCTGTAGAGACGCGACTCTGCTGCTCTTCTTTGTAGAAGCAACATGGCTGCTCTCATAACTGTGGTATCACGATCTGTCCTTATATTTGACATTTTGAAATGGACTGAGAGGAGACAGCTGCAGGAGAATGATACAGATATGTATTAGCTGTAATTCTCAAATGTAAATTCACATATTCATCAGATAAAGAAAAAAACAGGAACCAAAATACAATTAGAAGGGTATTGAGGGACTACTGCATTTCCTGGTGTATTCTCGTAAACGTTGGTGTCTGATTACTGACTCCGGCAGCTTTAAACTAAGGCTGTGTCTCGGCCAACAGATTTTTGTTCATTAACATCATTTTTGCTTCACTGACATCTAACATTCACATTACTCCAGTGTTCTAACTTCCCAAAATAGACACTTTTGGAAATGCTGTTAACCTGGATTTGGTTTGGAAACTCTAGTACTCTAGGGTTGTGTTATAATGTGGACTGACACAAATACAGACTTTTAGTAATGATGACACCCACATTTACTGCCTGAATGGGTCTCATCAGTTGCTACACATCCTTGATTAATTCATCACACCTACTTCCCATGATCCTTTCCGGAAGAGAGGAAGGTGTCTGCTTTGACTACAAGCTGTTAATTCATCATGGTTATTGAATTACAAGTGACTCTGGCCTTGTTGTCTCTGCTAATGGTTATTGTGTTACTGGACTGTGTGTTCATGCTGTTAGATTATTTCTGGAACTTTACCAAAGCTTGTGCATACAGGATTTTTTTTTTTTTTCAAAATTCTTCTAAAGCATAGTGGTCTTAATGGAGCCTAACCAGTGGTACCAATGGACAGAAATAAGGAAAATATAGGTCAAATGTTATGGTTTGTTTGTGGTTTTGTAATATTGAGGAGCAAGAAGGCAAATGCACTCTGTGCTCTCTGAGTGACCTTCTAATATTACACGTCACCTCTGTAACATGTGAACTGTTTCACATACACTGTCAAAACCATGTACATGTTCACACTCCTCATGGTGCTGTTAGAAACCCTGTTTTTGTCTCACATGGACATGAACCCACTCCTGTCCTGACCTCTTTTGCTTTCTCTCCACTTGCACAACACAACACATGCACTTAAAGATAATTACCCTTGATGACCCAGCAGGGAGGCTGTGAAGCACAGGATTTTGTGAATGTGAATGTGTAATGGTGACAAGAGTGGAAACAGCTGGTCAATAGGCCTTACTCATCTTAGCCCAGAGGTCATAACCCCTGTGGTCAGAGGCCAGATGAAGTGTGCCACAATCTGATGCCCTAGTGTGAGGCAGGTGGTCAGTATAAAGCACCACCCCCTCTGTCCTGCACGTATGCTGCTAAAGAGTGTATAACCCAGCAATACTTAGAGTAAAGGGCTGCTGGTTCACATTACATTATCCACTGTACAGCCACTGCTCTTGAGTAGTAGTGGTGCTAAAAATACACTTGTAGTAATGGTAACACCACAGTCCTAGTAACAGGAGCAGATAGAGGTACAGTAAACCAGAGCTGTAGTTATAGTAGTGTTATTATTGCGTCACCACAAAAAGATACAGCCACCTAATCTTTTTTGGTTTAGGTGTATAAGACTGGACAGAGGATTATATTGAAGCTCATGGGACCACAGTCAGACCAAATGAATTAATCAATACAATAACAATGATCAATACATGGAACTCTTGGTGACAGGGCAGGTGGTTGTGTTTGTGAAAATCCTTGAATGGGTGCATTGTCCCTACTGCACAGTGTAAGGATGATGTGTAAGAGAGTGTAATGTTAAGTAAAGAATATGTTAACAGAAAATTGTCAGCTGAAAATACTTGTGATAAAATAAATACGTCATGTTATCGAATTTGTATGAAAATTGTTGAAAATGTAACCGTTAGATCAGTGTGGAACTAACATTCTGCACGTCTCTGGATTTGACAACAAATTTGTGAAGTACCTTGTATATAACTCATTAAAACATATAAACGTTTAGTCATAAAGCACAATAGGTATGAAATTTTGTATTTAAATATGATGTTAGCGGTTGTCATTCATAAAAACCAAGCATGTAACATTGACAGTCTATGACTGTGACCTAACTTGTCTAATTTTAATTGAAAATGCCACCAAACAATTTAAGCCAGGAGCAGGGGTTAGAGGTTTATTTCTCACGTCAGTGTTGATTTTCATCTGCTCCGACATAATGATCACATTGTTTTAGTTTCAGCACAAATAAGAGCACTAGTTTGGCTTCTGATGCAATACCCTAGCGGAGGGATCAAACATTTACCAACAAGCGGCGGAGGTTTGCCTAGTTGCCTAGTTACGAACGCGGAGGGTGGCGCGTTTGTCGTCTTTCTCGGGATGAAACTGGTCTTCGTAGCCGCCATATTGGCTCTTGCCAGAGCATGTCATCTAGGAATGACCTTCGTCCTGCTTGAGCCGGGATGTCGCCAGTTTCCTTGAGGCTATCACAGTGGCAGTAGATGTGAAAACAGCGCCATTTCTGTCGGTGTCCATGATACGCGATGCTACCGCAGCGGATTCCAGAGCTCGAGCTCGGAACGGCAGCGGGAGAGAAATAGCCGCTCCCCTTTCGCTGCTCCTCTTTACTTCAGCTCACCGCAGGTAAGTTTACCACCGAACCAGTGTAGACTTCTGTATAAATTGTGATGTTTTAGCCTCTGTTCATTGTTTCACGTTTAGTCTGGCTACTCTTTCACTGTATGACGATATGGCGCACAATTTTGAAGGGAAAACGTCTGACAGTCCTCTGGCAGCCTACCGGGGCAGCCGCTCCTCCTCCCCTCGGTCACAACAACAAATGTACGTGATCGCTAACCTTAGCTAACGATTGTGATATATTAAATCTGAAAAATACAGTTTTGATACATCGCACTACCGTTTACAAATGGCTATGGGATGTTTCTGACATAAAGTTTTTGACTTGGCCTTATGTAGCGTATTGCTGTCCCTTGCTAACTCCTAATGAAAAACAGTCTGGGCTGTAATGTCACCGTACTAAGGCAGCCTCCGTTCCCCTGCCCGATCAGACACCAAAGTGGCGCTACTCTCGTTAGGACATTAAGCCATCTTAATTCAAAACCTGTATTTTACACTATTAGTGGTTAATGCACTTGGTGCATATACGGCAGTAAGTCTTTAATGTAAACAGAAAACATAGTGCCCGATGACAAGAGACTAGATTCTCCGGCCAGCTAACTTGGCTAATTTAGCTTAGTAGCTAACGCTAAAGGTCGGCAGTGTGGCTAACCTTGCTTTTTGACTGCAAAGTGATGCTAGAAATCTGACTGTAAGTTAACATAATGATGTTCAATCTAACATCGTATTGTGTAATAAATTAATACGACGACGACCAAATAACCAGATTAGGCTATCCTACGTTTTGTTGTTGGAATGCCGCATTCGGTAACTCAGAAATGTCACGTAATTGTAAGTAAATCATTAAACATTAGTTTAAAAGTTATGACACAAATGTCATAAGACATTGGACAACGATGGAAAACTCTGCACATTTTGTGGTTCCATGACAGAGAAACTGCCTTTTAAAAATAGATCGTAGGAATAAGCTGGTATGTGGACAGTGCAGTCAAGAGCTAGCAGCCGGGGCTAGTGGGTATACGACTAACAGCTGGGTTGTAGACATTGGTCAGCCATATTAAATTGCTGTCGGTGAAGCCTGCTAACATTTTAGATCTTGTTTTATTTCGAGCTAAGAAAGTGACATGGAATTAGTTATTGACATGTAAAATAGCACACTTGTACGGTGCAAAGCTTGCCGTCTTGCCCTTTTAATGTCGCTAACGGGTAATATACCACTGTTGAGTGATGACCGGGATAGCCAATCAAATCGGTGCAGCCTCCATTTGCTCTTCGCGTTAATCCACTGCTGCCATATGAAACACATGCACTTGACAGCAAGTGTTAGTTTGCATAGCCAGTGCCCACACAGTCATACTCAGCGGGTCTTTTATGCCTGTTCTGTTATGAGCACCGGTTTTGAACATGTATGACTTTTTGCAACAAAATGAACGTGTACAGGTTTTATTTATGAGTTAATGGGGAACAAAAATATGAAAATCATGGTTCCTGTTTTGGGAGCACTTCAAAGCCATTGTATCATTCTCTTTCAAGGTATTTCAGTGAGATAAAATGCACCCATGTTCACTTCTATTGACACTTATTTCTTGTTGCATACAATTTATGTAACAGTATGGTCACCACACATGCTGTGAATAAGTTGGATGTTAGACACTGTTTAACATTAATATCTAAGGTGACCTACTGGTGTTGTATTTTGAGTGATAATTGTGGTGGCTGTCTGTACTTAAAGATATCATGTTCTCTGAGGAGCCTATTATCTGACAGCTAAATAGAACTATGAATGGGGTAACGCATATTTTTGTATTCTTGTATCTTTATTTTTAAATTAAATAATGTGGAAAGTTGTTTCTGTAATGCAACATTTATTTATTTTTTTTATTTAAAATACCTGAGTATTTCCTTTCTTTGTATGATTGTGAATTAACTCTGTGACTACATCTTTGTCATATTATGTTTCTAATTGTCTACTTTTTTCCCACTTTGGTTTTTGTTTCAGCTTGTGCCGGTGAAGTAGGACGTAGCCCCAAAATGGCCTGCTGTGACTAAGACGCAAACACTTAAGGTGTTTTGCCCAGCAGCTGAGATCTATCAGCAGCATAAGCCATGCCGGACGAGTAAAATTCCCTTTTTTGCGTAAAGCAATAAAAAAAAGAAAAAAAAAACATCCTACATGCCTCCCCATGTAGAGCCCCTTCAGTACGTCCTGCTGGAGTGACAACCCCCTCTTCCAGATAGGCCTCATCCTCTCTTGTCCACTGTACCCCTGTCCACGGAACACCATACAGTAACTACCCATCACAATGCTGCTCCACCTGAAAATGGCCAACACCTGAGGTCCCATGCGTCCAGTGAGCACCGATTCGGACGGTCCTGCTCCTCCTGAAAACATCTCTTGCCCCTTCCCCTTTGTGGGCCCCCTGCCTGCCTCAGAGATGTCTCTTCTCCAGTCGCTGGGTCCAGTACAAAGCTGGCTTGGCCAGGAGCTTGAGAAGTGCGGGATTGATGCCATGATTTATACCCGCTATGTCCTTAGCCTTCTCTTGCATGACAGTTACGACTACGACCTGCAGGACCAGGTTGGTTATCAAAGCTTCAAAGAGTTTTTTTTGTTATTTAAGATGAACAACTTGGAATACATAATAGTTGATCCTTCTTTCTGTTTTGCTTTGTTAAATGAGTGGGTAGTGCTCTTTCATTCAGGGAGGGAAGTTGGTGTGGGAATATACTGGCCTAGTTAGAGGAAGATATCAATTTGCCTGGAGAGGTTAACAATGGGCTTTTCTTCCACATTATGTCACTTGCACCACTGACTGATTCTACAATTTCCTCATTTCTTTTTACATTATTTGAATTGATTAACTTTATTCCCTTTGAACTTACACACACAACCCTACCAAGAAATATTGAATATAAGCCAATGTGTATCATGTTCTTTTATACCTTGTTATTGCCAGTCTTGCTGTTTGACACAAGATTATTTTTTGTTCATGACTGTTCTTGCCTTGTCCCTAAAAGGAAAATGACATCTTCTTGGGCTGGGAGAAGGGAACTGGGAAGAAATGGGGCAAGAGTAAGAAGAAAGGAGGGACTGACTTGAGTCTTGAGGAATTGAAAAAGCAAGCTGCTGTCCAATGCCTCCGCTCTGCATCTGATGAAGTAAGCACATTATGCCCCACTGTTTTAATTCTCGGATTCCCACTCATTTCTAGTAGGAATGTTGTTATTCAGAATTGTCGTTATCGTGATCTTCACTTTTATGGATTACAAACTGGACTGTACTCATGCATTTGGGGAGAAGCGTCCTTCATCTTTGTTTTTGTTTTTTGTTTTTTTTTTCAGAAAATTGTGAATGAAAAGTATAGAAAACATTGCAAGTACAAAAGGCAGGAGGGTATAATTTGTCTAATTGTGTCTGGAATTTGTTACTATAGTATTCTTTGTTGGTTGTTAAGATGCAGTCATGCACATATTAATTGCATAAATCGCAGTGAATAGATGGTGAATAAAGCTATGCCAGTGTGGGAGGCTTAAACATTCAACATGGATCTTCATTGTAAATATATCATCACCTTATATGACCTAAAAGCCACGCCTTTAATGTTCTGTGGAAATATGTTAACGTCAGATTTCCATTGATTAAAAGTTACATTCTGTTCCACTAAAAATGTAATTTCCATTGAAGTGTACAGTAGAAATGCATGTATCGTGCTTTTTTTGGCGAGTGAGTAAGACCTAAGAAATCTGCCAACTTTTTTTCAGTAGTAGCACCAGTAGTAAGGGAGTTATGCTGCAAACACAATATTAAACTGGATGGGTGGGAAGGGGGAAGGGTCTTTAAGCCAAGAGGAGGAGTGGTGAGCTCCTCTGGGGACTGGACTCTGCAGTCTATTTTTTAACCAGCACACGCTGCATGGGATTGCAGCAGTGTCGGTCGGCTGTCAGCTGACCGGCATTAGCACAATGATGCAAGAGGAAACACTAGGCAGGAGAAAACTTTTCTTTGCTATTCATAAGGTGATATGGTAAGGAATATTATTTTGTACGAGTGACCCAAAGAGTCTAGGAAGAGTAGAATTATAATGGTTGTCTGTGTTGTTTGATGTTATATGATTCAACATTACATCTTTGGTTTTCGTTGGTATTTGAACATATTTGTCTTGTTTACTTTAATGGTTTGTCGTTTTGTTTTTCACATATGTTGCTCAGATTGAGAAAGCAGTAAGTTGTACAGGATATGTAGTAAGTGTTCAGTGTTTTAGAACACTGTGAAGCAATCACTTGCGCTATTCTGTTTATTCTTTCTTTTTTTGAAAGCATTCCTGCACCGTGGCTATATATAGCACAGTCATGGCTGAGCATGCCTAAGTACTCACAAGTCAGCTGGCTTGACTTGTGTCAACCCCATGCCTTTTATTCTTTCTTTTGGTCACATTAGGGGTCACAGTACCTGTTGTGAACTCCTCATTCATTCCTTAGGCTAGCACTTTATGTCAGATCAGTATGTCTTGTTTTTGGTGTACAAAAATACATTTTTTGTTTCATTTGTATTAAAAAGAAAAACATGACTGCATGAATTATAGGGCTACAGCGTCTTAAAAGCATTGTCATTGAGTGTCATTATTAAATCATATGTGTTATTTACCTAAATTAGCATGTATAAGTGTTTTCCATCATCACTGCTGGACAGACTCGCCTTCACTACGTATGTTAGAATGATGACGTATGATCAAATCAGTTCTCATTATTCTAAGTTTTATTCATCTCGCATAATAGTGGATGGGAATCGACAACCAGTTCCAGTTGAGACCCAGTTCCTAATTTCCTGACCATTTGGAAATATGTTGCTCTGAAATTAAAATTCCTTTTATTAACGCTGACATGCAATTCATGAAAGATGACACCAGTGTTAGTTACACTGTCTGTAAAATGATTGATGAATTTCAATTAAAGGTAACAACATCATATACCTAGTAATGTCTCTATGCACCATTTAAATTTCAGGAATATCCTTTATATTTGTATTTTGGCTTTTCCCCATTTCCAAAAATGTGCAGCACTTAATAAAGGAATTGTATTCAAAATTGGACAGATAAGGACAATTGATAACTGCATCGCTATCAATACAGTTGTATCGATCCCCACATACATGTGGACATAGTAGCATTGTGAGTGACTGTTTTCTGTTGGTTTGAGTGTCTATTTCAAAATCTGATTTTTTTTCTCTTCTCAGAACTCTGGAATTGAGAGCCTGGTTGAGGAGCTTTGCTCTAAACTAAAGGACATCCAGAACAAACAGAAAGGTATGGACTCTACTTGATTATTTTTAGCCACATTGCACATCGTGATAGAAAATGGGAAAGTAAATAATAAAATAACTAAATGCCTTTTGCAGAGGAGAAGCAGATTCAGAAGAAATCTGATAGCTCTCAGTCTCCGGAGCGAACTGACTCCCCTTCTTCAAAGGACCAGGTGGAAATGTAAGCCACATTTTGTCTTTATACACATCTGTCTGTCTGTGTCTGTCAAAAAAAAAAAAAAAAAAAAAAAAGTA
>JAQQZY010000011.1:5595513-5608122 GCA_030068375.1 Ostorhinchus rueppellii | reverse complement strand
TATATAATTTTTATTTTAATTTTTTTTTAATTACTTTTTTTTTCAGGTGAACTGTACTGATTGACCTATGAATTTAAATCTGACCTTTTAATTTCTGTAATAATTTCTGTTGTGTCTTCAGGTACTATGAAGCCTTTCCTCCTCTGTCAGAAAAACCTGTTTGTCTCCAAGAGATTATGCCAGTGTGGAACAAGGCAAAGGCATGTGCATACTCAAGTTCATCATCTTCTGCAGCCCCACAAACCAGCACAGACACCTCCTCCCCAAAAGATTGCAACAGTGAAGGTGAGGCTGCAAAGGAGCGAAACCTGGAGGCATGTGGTACCATTACTACTGTGATCAATGAAAGAGGCCAGCAGCGACGATGCAAGAAGGAGAAAGAAAATAGATACCATGGTGGTGCAGCAGCAGAGGAGAAATCTATCGTCCACTCAAAGAGGCAGACAAGACACAGATCTGAGGGTAAATACCGGCCCCGGTCCTGGTCCTCTGGCTCTAGTGAGGCAAGCTCAAGCTCAAGTGGGAACCAGGGTGACTCAAAGTCATCCAGAAGCAAGGCAATTAGAATAAGGCACAAATCCAGGGAAGCGATAAAGAATAAGCGAACACGCAACAGTGGGCAAGTGAAGCTGCAGGTGAAGGTTATCGACAAAGAGGAGCGAAGAAACGCAGGAGGGAGCAGTAGCAGTGGCACTACCAAACAACCACAGCTTTACAAAAAGGGGAAAAGACCGCTGAAGGAGATTCGTAAGGATCCGGGCTGGGTGGACGTAAAAGAGTCAGGAGTTGAGGTCAGAAATAAAAAAGAGTACATGGAAGAGCCACTTTGGTACACAGAGCCCATCACAGACTATTTTATACCTTTCAGCAGCAGACAAAGCAAGCTGGAAACAAAGTATCGGAGCAAGGTAGACTCTCCAGATGGGTTTGCTGTGTCAGCCGATATAGACAGGCTGCCAGATAGAATCCAGGGAATCTGCATTGCCGATGAAAACTACCAGAGAGCATACTTAGCTGCGGGCTCATTTGTGGATGGGCACTTTGTGGAAGGGCCTGGCGAAGCAGAAGATGAAACTGCTGAACTCACTGGGACCTCAAGCTGCCCTCAGCCAGAGGATAGTGGAAATTTAGATGACAAGCATCTGTCTGAATTCACTCACTTCTATGAAGTTGATATTTATCAATCCATATTGGATACTAGTGCCTCAGACTCGATACAAGAGAGTCGGATCTTAAGCATGATTCGACAAAAAAGCAAAGAGCAAAGAGACGTTGAGGCAGAATGTTTAGTATTAGATGGCCTTGAGCAGCAAGGGAAAAGTGCAATAAGGGCAGACTCACAGGAAGCTTCGGGATCTGTTGGATTCTTTATGCAAGATCTTGAAAACATGGCTCAAGTCTGGGGATGTTATTCACCATCTACTTCAGAAGATATAGATGGAGAAAGCTTCATAGGAGACTCTCCCATTCGACTCTCCCCCCTTCTTGATAGTGTTTCATTTACCCTGAGCAAACTCTCTGGAAATCTGGAAGAGCCACCTGTTCCTGAAGCCCCCAGTGAACCATCTGGTTTAAACTCATCCTGCTTCTCTCTTTTTGAGCTGCAGTATGATAGCCCCACTTTTCCTTTTCCTCGCGACTCACTCACAGTTGGTCATGAAAACACAGATTCAAGTAGCTGTCTCGACCCACATTCTAATAAACAGTCTCGTTTGCTAATATGGACCAAAAATAGTGCCTTTGATGAAACTGAACACTGTTCAAACCTTTCAACGCGAACCTGTAGTCCATGGTCGCACTCGGAGGAAACTCGTTCAGACAACGAGCAAGGAAATGTTCTGACAGAAGATGCTGCTCAAATTGGCAATGAAGAGATTGATTGTATAATACCTCCTCTTTCTGGTACATATCTAGAGGATGAAATCTTGGATTTTTTGCAAGAAGACTCTGGCCATAAATGTGAGGAGGTGAGCGTTAGCACAGCATCTAATCAGAACTTCACCAAAAAGTCAAAATTGGAGTCCATTTGTGGTATAGCTTTGGAAGAGGATGAGAGTAAACAGTACAGCACTGGCATGTTTTCGGACAATACAAACCAACAGAGTGATGATTACAGCTCAGGGATCATAAAGGATATTTGGACTGCAATTGGAGATGGTGACTCTGTAATGTTAAGGCAAGGAACAGAAAAAACAAGTGAGGGGCTTTTTGCAGATGAGTCAAGCGGTTACTGTTGCAGTTGTTTGGAAGTGCAGGCAAAAGGAGTTCCAATTCAGGGACCTCAGAAAAAAGCAGTGCAGCGGTCAGAGTATCACCTTTGGGAAGGCAAGAAAGAAGAACAAGATTTAGCCAAAAACAAACTCTCAAAGGTAGATGGTGCTGGGGATTACATGACTCCGTCCAAGCCCTGGGACTTGAACTCTGACAAAGAGAGTACATCATTCATTCTAGGAGGAGTGTACGGAGAGTTGAAGACATTAAGTAGTGATAAGAATTGGGCTGTTGTGCCACCAAGTAAATCCCAAGATAGTCTGCTACAGTGTGCCGCTGCAGCTGCATCTGCTTCTGGCTCAGACATGCTTACCATCACTGGCACGGATGTCTTCATGAACACCGGCAGCTGCTTTGCTCCTGGGCACAGGCCCCTGTGGAGGCCTCTTGTGTCCTTTGGGCAGAGTGACCAGGCCATTAGAGGAGGTGGAGATGGACTGAATAAGGGATTCTCTTTCATCTTCCATGAAGATTTGCTTGGAACATATGGAGGGTTGCACAGTGAGCAGCAAGGTTTAGGATACCCGTTTGCATCCTTCAACCTGAACAATCCCTTCTCTCAAGTCCTCCATGTTGAGTGTTCTTTTGAGCCTGAGGACATGGCTTCATTCAGTCCTGGGTTTAAGCCCAAATCTATTCTCTGCTCAGACTCTGAGAATGAAGCCTTCCACCCACGAATATATGGCATCAACCGGACACAATATAGGGCCATTCGCATTTCCCCCAGAACTCATTTCCGACCAATATCGGCATCAGAGCTGTCTCCCGGTGGAGTAAGTGATTCAGAGGCTGATACTGACAAAGAGGAGATGAGCTTTCCCGTCCTGGCGCCAGTGGACGTCTTTGATGATCCTCAGGCAGACCTCAAACCTCTGGAGGAGGATGCAGAATGTGAGGGCCCTTATTATGGGAAGTCAGAACTGGAATCTGGTAAATTCTTACCCAGATTAAAAAAGTCTGGCATGGAGAAGAGTGCCCAGACCTCTTTGGATTCACAGGAGGGCTCCGGTACCCTCCTGCCAATCGCTGAGCAAGAGATTTGCTTAGACTGCAAAACGGCAGCAGCTTCGTCAACTGCAGGTGGACAGATGAACGCCTCAGTTGGCAAGATTCAAAAGGAGGAATCTTCAGGAGAAAAACAGTCCTGCTTATGTGCACCAGCAGGTCAGATCCCCAAGTATGGGATTGCTTATGACTTTGTTGAAGATGTGCCAGAGGTGAGTTTAATTCCATATTATTGATATAGTACAATAAATGTGAAAAAGAAAAAGATATACTTACATGTTTTATAATGTGTCAGCTGTTAAGTGGGTTCCACCTGTGATGTCTCGGCCAGCTGTTTGCTAAGACGCTAACCACTTCTCATTTGTCCTGTTTAGTTCCCTCTGTTAAATATAAGTGGACAGGGAGGAACTGGCAACCAGCAAGATGAGTGCTGGTGGCAAAATACACTCTGTTCCCCCATTTTCCCTGGATCTCAGTGTACAGGTAAACGTGTTTTCAAACGCACATGATTTCCCTCTTTCACTATTACCGCATGAAATACTAAATGTTCTTTATAGTTTCTGTAGGTTGATCATAAATTTAATGTAATTACTCCAAAAGCTGAAGTCCCACTGAAAAGGCACAAAACTTACTTTAGTTTGTCAGCATCTAGTCAGAAGTTTAATGGACTTCAGAAGTGAGACATTTTTTCAATCCATCACTTGTTCGTCAACCCCCTAATTTTCTGCTTGCATCATTTTAGTGATGTGAATGGAGCAGGAAAGTAAGTTGTTTGAACTACTTCTAGGTTCGCGTGATGTAGCTGATCTACATCAGGAATTGTCACAGAATTTATTTTTAAAAATGGATAGAGCTCGAGTAGAGTGCAAAACCTGCTTATATTTCACATATGCAGGTGGACATCGCTTCTTAAAGAAAATACTCACTGTTCTGGTCATTTAAAAAATATATTTTTTTTTAAAAATGTCATTTTAGAAGTTTCATTTCAGAGCCACAACAAAACACTTACAATTAGGCCTATTTTCATTATTGTTCAGGTGTATAATAGCATGGGGATTAAGAATATACAGTTTTCATAAATTTCATCCTGTTAAACTTATTTTTGAAACAGGGCATAGTTTTTTGTTTTGTTTGTTAGTTTATTTCGAATGTGCAACCAAAGTAATTCTACTTTGGTTCAACAAATGAAACAGATTATAAGAAAACAAAAGAAACAAACAAAACCCAATACATATACATGAAAACAAAGCATGACTTCATTTGCACATTTGAAAAGGACTGGGAGGAAGTATAACTTACTTAAACCCACCCCTTCTACACAAAACAATCTATTGTTTAGCTTCCTATCAACATAATATATGAAAAATCAAGTCCCTTGAAACAGTGATCCTCTTTTATCATCTTCACATGCATACACACCTACACTGACACACCAGAAAAGTTAGAAAATAAATAAATGCATACATGCATCTTTGAACATTCCTTTTTCATAAAATAAAAAATGTGCAGTCCTATAAATCATAGCAGTAAAATGGTAAGTGTGACAGAAAGCACAAGTCCCTAACCTAAAAGCACAGTAGAAAGTAAACCTACTCATCTCCCCTTGAACTTGTTCCACTTACTTGCTTGATGACTGCAATAGTAACACATCCCTCCCCAAGCTTTAGCCACTCCCCGATGTCCTTAAACTGACCAGTTTCATGTGTTTATAGCTTCTTCGCAAAACAGCTGAGGTATAGCATACAGACATGTTGCACCAAACACTGACCAGGATTCTACCGGTGTCTCTAGTGTAAAACTGGCCAAGGCTCAGTATTTCAATAATAAACAAAGAACAGCATTTTCTAACTTCTCTCAATCACTACAGGAATCTACTGTGGTCTAAACATTTGCAGTGACAGGCCAACTAAAATTCTGTCTATTCATTTACAAAATCAGCAAAGTTTTTGATCAGTTTACAGAAGTCACTAAGTAAACACAGGAATGGATTGATTTCAGTAGTTCTGAAGTCTTTAAGTTAGATAAGACTTGCTTAACACAGGGTTTTCACAGGCCCCTAAAAAGTTTAAATTCATTCATTCATTTTCCGCAATAGTCTTAATGTAAGGGTTGTAAAATGTAAACTAAATAGGATTTAAATAGGTCTGAAATAAAATTTATCTTTTTTTTTTTTTTTATTGCCTGCAGAAAATAACCAAATTCTAAAAATGACAAAATCATCCTGATCACGGGTACATCGAACACTTCTCTATGCTCCATGTATTTGATAAATGCAATGACAATTATCCTAGTAACAGCATGGTAATTATTACTGTTTCTCAATCAAACCCTTCAAGTGAGCAAAAACATAAGACAAGGTTTAGACGCTGACATGTATTAGCATCTTTAAAAGTTTAAAATCTCCCATGTACACCCATAAAATAATATTTGTTTTTACTTGTTACTATCATGTGGAGTACAGTGGTTGGAAAAGAGAAGGTAGCGTTCCCCATGAGGACGACTCTAGGTTAAGAGCTTTAGATGACTCAGACACACTTAAACGCTGCCGCAAAAACCTGGCACCATCCACTATTGTTTTGCCTCGGGAACATCACTGAAGTCCAGTCCAAGTGCAATGAAATGTGAAAATGGGTCTTGTGTTACATTCTTAATGGTTTTAAAAACTCTTAAATTGAACTCGATACTTGTGGAGATCCTGTGTTTTCTAAAAAGGCTGTTTCAGAGCAAACGGCATGGGATCTCAGGTTTTATCGCTTTAGTTCTGTGTGCAACTGAGTGACCTTCACTCTTTCATGTGTTTTCAGGGAGCAGCAACATTTGAATACTCCAGTTTTGCAGAGGACACCTGTCGTCGAGAGGAAACTTCCTTTCCTTTTGTGACTGGACCTCTACCAGCAAAGATTCAGGGTCATCTCAGAGCTGGAAAACCTCATGTAGGCTCATGTTCTGAGGCACCCATTCAAAAACCTCACACATAACCGTGCTGGTTTTTCATTTACTAACGTAATCCTTGTGTAATCAACAATCAGATCGACAAAAAGTGAGTGAAAATAGGAAAACTCAAAAAATATGTTTTTGTCTTTGAGTGATACCATGTGCGGACATACATTTTAGAATTTGTTTCAATTGATTCTTCTGTACACTGGTCCACATTCAAGTCTCACAGTTAGGTATTAGGGACAATCCTTTGTTCTATCCTTGTCAGTTTGGTTCCCACCACTTTTGCTTTTGAACTAGGATACTGGTAGTTGGTGTCTGAATGGTTGTGCATGTCTGTTTGTCCAGCCAGTCTCACTCCTCTTTTTGTAGTTAAATCTAATGTGTGAAACAACTGCTCTCGCATCCTCTACTTTCCATCTTGAGTTCAGAAAGACGACATAAGGAGATTGAGATTTTTTTTTTAGTTGTGTAAGAATTTGAGAGTTTATTTTAAATAGTTTGTTTAGACGACTTTCTGAATGTGAAGTAGAGAATGTGCGCAGCTTTCTTCGAAACATCCGTAAATCCCCCCCCATGCGTGAGAAATGATCATAAATGAGTCTGATATTTTTTTTTTTTTTTTTGAATGGTGATAGTCTTTCAAAAGCTAGTAGTAGACATAGTATGGTTTGTGAGGCTAAACACAAAAATTATTTTAAAAATGAAAAAAAACAAAAAACAGGAAATCAAAAGGAGTTTTGTTGGCAAAAAATACTAATCTACTTGAAATGCAATGCTGTTAAAGAATTGGGGAGAAAAAAAGAAAAAAGCATTTTGGGGTAAAGACCCATCATCAAAAGACATGACTACAGCCATTTTTGCAGACACGTGTTGCAACTGAATGAAACTGTTTTCTTTTTTGTAATTGCTATGGTACAGACTATTGGTGCTATGAATATGTTCAGAAATCTTTTGAAGTTGCAGTTCCATAATATGGCTGTGATGAGTAGATGGCATAGCCTAGTTTTGTTTGTAGCCTGACAGTCAGAATCCATTAATATCTTTTCAAAATTTGCGAAAAGAAAAGAAAAAAAAAAAGTTTTGCCTAATCGCGGTTCTTGCTTCATGTGGCTTGGTTTTTATTTTAAAGTAACCTTTTAGTTGTCGGGCCTGTAACAGCTGAGGCAGAGTTACTTCAAATACCATGTTTCTACACATCTTCTGAACTCGTAATCCACTGAAAAGACGAAATCAGCATTGACTGAAGGTGAAGTGTTCATGCTGCATTTAAATAAACCTATAACAAAACAACTGGTGGGAGGTGGTCAAAAACCAAAAATATGACAGAGTTACACTAAGGTACAAATGCTTTTTTTTCCCATATGAGGTGTGTTTTTAGTTTTTTTTCTTTTTGTTTTACAGTATATCGTGTTGGAATATTGAGTAATACGTCACTTTGTGTGTGTGAGTGTGTCGGAGTTGAACTTGTGAAGGCAGTGGTTCAGAATAAGTGTCGTAAAACTTTAACTCAGAGAAACGTGAATGTGTGCAGAGATGTACATTCACAAAAATACAAATGCATTAACACCCCCTTAATTTGACCCTAGGAAACAGAATGAGGGGTTACTGGCCCCTCACATGAACCTGTGCATAAAATGATCTGCTGGTAAGTGCATTTTGCATTTCCCTCTTGCTTCTATTTACCCAACCAGGGACAAAATACTATCAATACCTGCTTTGTTTTTCAAATGACAGCATTCTTTTTGAACAGGTTAGAGGGGCAGCACGGGGGTGAACTCGTATCATAAAACTGAAGCACAGATTATAAAAATCACCCCTCCGTCATCGGGCAGTTTAAACACGTCAGGTGTTAGGATAGTAACTGTAATGCACTGTCGCAGGTACAGGTGTCTCTTTTGCGGGCGTGGCTTTTGCAGCGGCTTTCTTATTTGAAAATGAAATGATTGTTAACGGCCCAGTGTTTGTTTATTCGTTTGTTCGTCCACTTTAATTGCGAAATGACCCCACACAAACACACACAGGTATTAACTGAACAGAAGGTACTCCAACTTCAGGGTCTTGTCACCTTTCTTTGACAGTCATCAGACACTCAGGAATTTTTTAATACAAGCATACTGCATAATCTACACTCAGACCTGTGACAGTGCATTGATTCTTTATTGTAAAATCTTTATTTGATTGTAGAGCAGATATTATAGACAGGCGTTATTTCCAGGCGAACCACAGAGGTGGGGGGTCATTCATTTAGAGCTATAGTTTTAGGGACAAAAAGAAACTAAGCCATTGTAGGTTGCATAAGCAATGCGGAGGGGAATTTACAAACCCCGAGTCCTATGCAATACCTTGGCGCATGTAAACATTCAAGAGTCTATGGAGAAAAGTCATTCAGTTAAATTTTTTTTTTTTTTTTTTTTTTTTTAAATAGCATGTTACTTATGTTTGAGTGAGGGACACCTGAGGGGAAAAAACTAACCATGGAATGTCTCTAAACATGCAGCATGTAAACATCACACTCCATCTTTTTATGTTAGGTTGAAGAAAAATATTTTTGGTTAACAAAAAAAAATAAAAATACAAGTGAGGTAAAATATGTGATTGAGAGAATGTTATGACTGTGTGTGTGATTCTGTCGGTGAAAGTGTGCAAAGAAGCTAAGTCACAAAAAAAAAACGAGAAAAAAAAACACTTGTTGAAAGGAATGCATCACAACCTTTCTCCATTTTTATTCCTCCATCGATAGGCTGTGTTTGAAAATAAATAAACAGAATATAAAAAGGCGGTAAAATGTTTCCAGTGAGGGTGTGTGATGCTGACTCGTGTCTTGCACAGTTGTCAGAGGAGCGTACCCAACGCTGAAAACCTTTCCATTCCCATTTAGATGAGGGTCCTTCACCCTCCCCGTTCTCTATGTTCCTTAAACCCATCTGTTCCGAGTAGCAGTGTTGTTCTAATTTCATGTACACCCAGAGTAAATTATTTTGTTTCATTGTGGATTTTTCTTAACATCTAATAAAGGAATAAACCAAACCTCAGCCTGTGAAATGGTCTGTGTTCTGTGCTTCTTGCCGACAGTGACTCAGATGCACTTACAGACTTGGTGGGTCTATAACCTGACGCAGACAGTAGAGGGCAGCATGGGGACCCCGGAGCTGACTCACTTCCTTCATTAGTCACCTCATGCAGCACATTCTAAGCATTCTTTACGTTTTTGAGCTTGATGGTTAAGCCGTGAACACGTGATCGAGATCAGCTTAATGTACAATGTCATTAAAAAAAAAACAAAAAAAAACTTCAAACATTCTTAAAGCTACACGTACTATAGTGTCTAGAAGTGTAAGATCGCACTGAAAGACTGGTATTTTCATTTAACCCATAAAGACCCAAACACCCACCAAAAGCATCTACTGAGCTGAACTGTTTAATACCTGCTGATCCACTAATCAATACATGTAAATAATTGTTCTAAAATACAGTTTATCATCTTTTCATGCTCATCAGGTATGACCCACTGGGACATTCAGAGGCTCAGCGGTGAATGTGGAAACACCATCGCCTTCTACAACACCGGTGTCAAACATGCGGCCCAGGGGCCAAATCTGGCCCGTGAAATGCAAATATTACACTCAGAATGTTATCAATATAAGGCATAAAAATCAATTTAGTCTCGATTCCACATTCAGCCCAATTCAATCTCAAGTGGATCAGAAGCAGCAAAATACTATCATAATAACCTATGAACAATGACAACTTACTCAGTCTTCTCTTTGTTTTACTATCAAAAATGCAAAATTACATGAAATTGTTGACATTTGTATGCTATTCTTTTACAAAAAAGTCAAAAATCTGAACAAATATGAACAACCTGAAATGTCTTCATAGACTTTGATGTAACTGGGTCAATATTCTGGTTGTTTCTAAATGTTCTGTGTATTTGTACATCCACGGTATGTTTTATGTACATTTGTAAATGATAAACTGAGACAGAATATTGTTAAAATTGCACTTATTTTTCTTAAAAATGTCAGTTTTTCAAAGTTTTTCATGTTATTCACATTTTTTAAAGGATAGATTGTATCTGTAAAGTTTTTCATTTTGTAATTTCACTTTTTTTTTTTTTTTTCACTCTAACACAAATAAATATCTGGAGTTGATATTATTTATATGTTGCTATTTTACTGGTCCGGCCCACCCCAGATCATATTGGGAAGATGTGGCCCCTGAACTAACATGAGTTTGACACCCAGGTTCTACAACATTGATTGTTAACCCCACAAACGTAGTAACACCCACAAATGTAATAACCTGCAAACGTAATTAAAAAAAATGTGCAGCTTTGAACGTAATAATCCCACAAATGTAATAACTTTCCCACAAACATAATAAGAGTTGCCTACCACAAACATCATAATTATTACGTTTGTGGGATGGCAAAAACTGTTTGGACAAGCCTGGAGAAGACATGTGGTCACCTGTAATTGGAGCCTCCCATTGATGATGATGATGATGATGATGTTTGCGTTCCAGCCAAATCTAACAAGTTTCCGCTAAAAAGTGCAGTAAATTTCATCTGTTTGTCAAAACATGAGGGTCAATAACCTTGCTCATACTTGTTATATGAATTTGAAATATTGCTATATATTTTTAGATTTTATATGTGAGTTTTATGGAGCCTGTTTTCACCCATGGTGTTCCCAGTTGAATTACACCTAATGTCATGTTATAATATGGAAAAATATAGTCCAGGCTTTTTCCTCCACTTGTACATCTGGAACCAGAGCCATGTGGTGGAACTGCAACATTTGATCATTCTAAAGAGGCAAGTATCCAAAGGAAAGAAGATAAATATAATAAAGATGAATGAATATTCATGCATACCTGACTTAAATGTATGTGATTTTCTACTTTCTTACATTTGTGGGACGTTATTACAGTTTAGAAGGTGAAGATTTTTACCATCCCACAACTGTAATAATTATTATGTTTGTGGTAGGCAACTGCTATTACGTTTGTGGGAAAGTTATTACATTTGTGGGATTATTACATTAAAAGCTGCACATTTTTATTATGTTTGCAGGTTATTACATTTGTGGGGTTAAGATTGATTCATTAGTAAAACCCATCGAGTTGAATCACTTACAGTGGATGGAGACACTGGGTTTATTTTCAGTTAATGATATCTTTGCTGAAAAAGTCCGTTTTTCTTCTGTTTTGATATAATTACACTGAAATTACTCTGAGTTTTTATTACTAAAAATATATAAATTTAAATATAGAAAAATACATGATTTACAGTTTTTTTAAAAAAGCAAAATGCAGGGGATAATATTATTATAAATGGTGATAAATCCTTTAAGAAAGGTTAAATAGAGAAAAAAATTAATCTGGAAACTGCTATGAAAGTAGCACTGGATCTTTGTGGGTTAAAGAGGGAAAGATGTTCAAGAGGATAAACTGTAGCATCATTAAAGAGTCAAAGATTTTTAATTCATTCACTCGATGCACAACGTACAGAGAACTGAGATACTGTTTCTCTCACCGTGTTAAATGTCATGCATTTAAGAAAAAAAACATGGAAATAAGTGGTAAAAAGAATAAACCATAGTAGAATACATCATGTTAAACACTATAAAAGTGATGTAATTTGTTGTATGGAATGTATTGTCTGTTACCCTTGAATTTTATTTCTTCAGCTGAAGCATCTACACTGTAAAAAGTAAAACACTGAATCAACTTAAAACATTTTCTTCAATTGGTCACACATTTAAAAAAATTAGTTGTGTGAACTAAATTAAATCACATTCAGTTACATTTACTGTAATTAAATTTGGTTCACTCAACTCATTTTTTTATGTGCGACCAATTGAAGAAAAATTCTTAAGTTGTTTCAATGTTTTATGTTTTACAGTGTAGTTAGAACAAGGGTGTTAAACTCATTTTAATTCCGAGGCCACAGACAGCTTAATATGACCTCAAGTGGAACCAGTAAATAATAACCTTTAAATAATGACACCTCTAAACTTTTCTGTTTTATTGTGAAAAAACTATAATTACATGGAAATGATTGCATTTACAAACTATCCTTTAAAAATGTGATTAACGCAAACAACTTGAAATTTCTTCAGAAAAAATAAGTGTGATTTAACCCATAAAGATCCAGTTTTACTTTTATTACAGTTCCCAAATGAATTTGTCTCTGTTAAACCTTTCTAAAGTGATTTATCAACATTTATTATAATATTATCCTCTGTATTTTGCATTTTTTTTCAGTTGAAATTGGGTAGCTAATATTATTTAATTTTTAATATTTTATTAATTTGGGCGACACGGTGGTGCAGTGGTTAGCGCTCGTGCCTCACAGCAAGAAGGACCCGGGTTCGATTCCCGGGCGATCCT
>JAQQZY010000011.1:5580949-5595413 GCA_030068375.1 Ostorhinchus rueppellii | reverse complement strand
CACACACACACACACACACACACACACACACACACACACACACACACACACACACACACACACACACACAGAGGTTTTGATCTGTCCAACTAGATTTATTCTAAAATTGTTAAACTGATATCATTTAATATCAAACTCATGTTTTCACCTCTTTTGAATGCCTATGATATTTATTTCAGTCCAGGTTTATTCATCACATCAAAAAAACAAGCTCTGATGTAAGTGTCAAGCAAATTAAACATTTAGACAAGCATATATATCAAGAAAAAATACAGAAGAGTAAATTCATTCCATTTTAAAGAGCTGTTCATAAAGTGTCAGACCATATCTGCTTTTTTTTGTTACAGGTCACTTTTAGGGAGTGGATATGTTTTTAGAGTTCTATCAATAAGACTTTAAAATTGGGGGGTGTTTTGGTATACTTACTTTTATGTATGTGGAAATACCAAATAAACCAAACCAAATAAAATTATCCGATGTCACGTTATAAATAGCAAATTAGAGGTTTGAAGTAACATACTGAATTTTAGCAGCTCACGTTTTGGGTTTGATTAGTAATGCCTTTCTTCAGGTCGAGACAGGTGAATCCATCGACAATACGCATTCTTGACTCGATTACACATCACTCTCGGTACAAGTTTGTTTTAAAATGGCGGCGGAAGAGTCGAGACAGGTATGAGATGTTAACGATACCGGATAAACTTCAGAAATGCACTCGTCCTGCCGACCAGAACCACAGCGGAGAACAACACCACATTTGCTGTTCTGTGGTTGTGATGTGACATCCTGAATTAAAAACACATCTCGTATTTTTGTTTTGTTAACTTAAGTCTGTTAGACTTGAGGAAGCGCTGGTATAATCTGAGTCGGTGTTAGGAGCAAGTGCACTCGGCGAGTCCCGGTTCGACGGCATCCTTCGTGTTATTTAACGCCAGCGTGTGTGATTTTCTCGACTAATGACCCCACGCTGGTGCTGTTTGTGTACACTAAGCTGCACTGAGGCGGAGGGGAGGAGATGGTGGTGCAGGAGTGGTAGTGACGGCTCATCATGGACCGCTCCGGCCAGCGGATACCTGCCTCCCACCTGTAGCATCAACCGGCAGCATGGCGAACACGACCCACGGCACCGAAGACCATAGGGACAACCGCTGTGGTAGGTCCACGAAGAGAGACTCTCTGCTCCGGTTAAACACACACCCATTAATCCTGCTGTAGCACTAAAAACAGCTACACTCAATAAACATCACACCAAACTACATTTACTTCAATTTCATGTTAAAACCGTAGAACAGTTAGCAAAGTATTTATGCTAACATTTAACGTCTGGAAGTGGGGCTTTAGGCTGTTTTAGGTTAGACACACGTTTTATATAACACTTGAGAGGATTAAAATGAAGCTTGCCGTTTAATAAACCAAGCAATAAATAATTAAGAAGTCAAACTAAAAATGATTTGCCTGAAAGCAGTCATACACCAAACATCTGCAGAAACAAAACTAAACACACTATAATAGCAATAGTAATACGAAAAATTAAACCTTTTTTAACCCATAAGGACCCAGTGTGACATTTGTCTGTTTCCAAATGTATCCTTCCTTTCTGTTTAACCACCCTTAAGTGATTTGTTACCATTTATCATAATAATATCTAATGCATTTATTTTTTTTAGTGTAAATCATGTATTTTCTTGTATTTAGCATAATTCTCTAGTCATGTAGATGCTCATAAAAGTTCAGAGTTAAACCAAGGGTTATTATATAAAAATTTAAACTGACTTTTTCAGTCCAATCTGTCATTAACTGAACATAAACCCACATGTCTTTTATCAACTGTCACTGATCCAACTCCATGGGTTTTACTGGTGAATCCATGTTATAGAAGATGATGGTGTTTCCACAGTAACTATAGAGCCTCTGAACATCCAAATGGGTCACATCTGATGACCATGAAAGGATAAATAACTATATTTTACACCAATTATTTACATGGATTGACAGAATCGGTGTATTAAATACTTTAGATCAGTACATTATTTTGGTTGATGGTGGATCTTTGAGTCTTTATGGGTTAAATTACAGATGTAGTGTTTTTGTAAATATATCCAATATCTTTTCTGTTCCTTTAGTTTAACAAGAATAGCACCCAAATAGTTTCATCGCATAATTTAATCCACACAAAAGACCACCTTCTTACACTCACATCTGTAATATTATCAATTTAAAAATTAAATGAAGTTTGGCTTAGTGAAGTTTTGTTCACCTCAGATGGTATGTAAACTGTGGTATTGTCATCATATTAAAGTGTTATGGAGCTTTGGCAATATTTCTAATAAACCTAAAATGAGTAAATATGACCCAACTCATCCACAGTTTTTTTTTTGTTTTTTTTTTCATGTGAGTTTTGAAAGGCAGGTTGGAATCGGTCCACACCTAGATTTGTGAATTCAAGCACAGCATGTAATTTATCCCCCTGACACCATTATATGAGAATGAGAAATTTTATACAGTCATTTAAAAAGGTAAATACAGTGTTTTTCATATGGTTTAGTCAGTCTGATGCATTAGCAGGTCTCACAGTAACCTGTTGTTTTAAAGAACCATTTACATTATAATATTAGATTCCCACATTTCAGAATCTGTAGCTAATATTGTCCATCTTAAGATGAAAGTGATGTTGGCATTCCTTAAGCAACCTATTGATAAACCCACACTGACTCACAGAACAAGATTAGTGTGCTTAAATGGGTGGTTCTATTTAGCAGACAATACAACCACAGCCAACCTTTAAACTCTCTTGCAATTCTTTGCAGAGCTGTTGTAGTCTTGTTTAAATGTCACTTAAATACGACGTAGCATGGACAGCGCCTGATAGCTCACTGTAGATTATTTCCACAGTGGCACAAGAACAACTTGTTGCTGTGTTTTGGGACAAAGTCTACCCTGCTCACATGACAACCTGCCAGTCAGGGTTTAGAGCTTAGGCAAGAATCTGGCTTTGTGTGTCAACCATTTGGAAAACATTAGGTCTCATGTTAGGGATTGCTGGCACAATTTTACGTCTTTGCATCATCTTGTATATTTCTGGCCTCTTACAATATTGTCTTCTGTTTATAGAGGGAAATGTATGAGAGGCTCTGAGTCACAGAAAGTCTTGAATGACTTAAAAAAAAAAAAAAAAAAAAAACCTTTCCTGAACAGGATGTGCATATCTATTGTCCTTTAGTAGGTTTGTACTTGTCTAGGAGCTCAGTTCATACAGAAAACCCACTTGCTTGAGCTTAGCCTCCCAGCTGTTGTTAAAGCATGATGCAGCCCTGCTGAGGCCCTGTTCACATTACAGTACAGACTCCAGTTACAGCCTGGCCAATGTGGGATTAGCTTTCGCCTCTCAAGGCCTCTCTTTGTTTTAACCTCCTTGATGATAAAAAGAAGCCTGTAAATGTGTTATTATGATTATGAGCTCAGTGAAGCTTATTTTTGGTTTGTATCCACAGCATTCCCCCCATAGAATAAGTAATTCCACATACTCACAGGATGTCTGAGGCATCATAGGGTCGTTTCACAAATTCCAGTGAAGTATTGAATCAAAACTAACAACTCTAAATCGAGGTTAGAGAAGCTCTTTGGGGCGATGGGTTGACGACCCTTTACGTTGTCTGAATTGAAAATGAAGGCATACCTTTGTGCCTCCTGTGACCTTTGTAACTCTTCCGCTCCACCCATGTGCAATAAAAATCCCTACATACAACCAATGATAACAAAATGTGAATATAAATCATTTCAGGAACACAACTGCCTCTCATTTTCACATAAACGCCTCATAGTACCTCATACTACTTTTAGTCATATGGAAGTGTATATAAATTAAAAGACATCAAAAAGTAGACTTCTTAAAGTGACTTTTACAGCAATTGCTTAATGTTATTGGTGACGTTTTTTTTTTTATAAGACAATTAGTTATTTAATTTCACTTTTGTTGACTGACCATTTATTTTGCCCTTGTATGTAATTTCTTAAGTAGGTTCATAGCAAACAGAAAAGATGTGAGACAGTTTGAAAATACAGAATAATGACTCAAAACATAAAATGTGTCTATAGATGGAAAGTGATATAATAAAGCAGCCTGTGAAATAACTAAATAGAATAGAATGTATTTATTGTCATTGCACAAGTCAACGAAAATTGAAGGGTGCAATCGTCCAAAGGTGCAATAATAAAATGTATATAAAAAATATATACATACAAATATACCTCCTCACATACATACACATACTCACACATACATATACATCTATATATATGTGTACATATGTATACCCACATACATAGATATACACATACACACATACATAGGCATACCTATCTTCACACATACATAAGAGCAATAAAACAATCAAGATATAAAATATAAAAAGTTATAAATATGTGAATAAAAAGAACACAATGACATACGCACAACATTCACACCATAGTCTGGAGAGAGAACTTGGAATTCATTAAATCAGTACTCTGAAAACATAATTGGAATATGACAAGGTTGATCATCTTGGTCAGCATTAGCTGAATTTATTTATTTATTATTTCTTGGAGTTGCTGAACACTCTGTGAAGTTGAGTCTGTGCGGTTTTATTTTTTGTTGTGGTCTGAAAAAAACAAACCAAGGAGCTTAAGGAGGCTTAACAGCGGAGAATCGAGCCTGGTAGTAAATGTGTGTTTGGAAGACTTTATTAGTAACTTCATTCACACTATACCGTCATTTTGTTTGTTTATAAGATAATATTGATTAGTGCAGCTTTAAGTGATTATAATTGCAAAGTATACCAATGAATATGAAGTGGCTTTTGTGGAAAATTTGGTTAATTGTGTCTTGTTTTTTATTCAGGTGTGTCTGGAGGCGTCATAGTGGAGAATGGATCTGTAATAAAGGATAAAACTGTTGCTCCTGACCTCCATGATCACACCAACCATCACACCCATGAGCCCAGTAAGACCCCCTGCAGTGAGCCCACACTGCCCAGTTACACACCCTCCTGCTCTTCCACTCACATCTACTACAGCAGCCCCCAGAAAAGCTTTTCAGAGCTGGACCAGGACAACCACAGTTTGACTTCCCAGGACTCTGGCATCCCGACTCTGGAGATCAACCCTCCGGAGCCCATCGTACACGGCCACCAGCGCACAGGAGATGGAAGCCTCATCTTGGCTTCCAATCACGACTCTCCTGCCACTTTACCTCTGGATGATGATCCTTCTGATACCAACACCATCCGCAAATCCTCCACGTTCCCCCGTAGCGGCTATGACTCCATCCGTCTCTTCAGCCCTGTGCTCAGGTTGTCCACCACTACGCCAATGGGGGTTGGGGGCGGGCCTTTGAACCGGAGTGATGACATCTCAGTGTGCAGCGTCTCCAGCATGAGCACGGAGCTGTCAGTCTCCAATGAAGACATCTTGGATTTCACGGTCACTTCGGACTCGAGCGCCATAGTTACCTTGGAGACAGATGACAGCTGTGCATCTCACTTCTCGGACGTGACGCTCTCGTCAACACCAGGGAACTCCAGGGACCTATGGAGCCCTGTACGGCCACATTCATCATCAGGTGGCATGCAACAGGAGGAGGATGGCAGGCAACGGAAACTGGGACCTCTGGCCAGTTTATTCAGCAGGTGAGTCTCCTTCTCTGTGTGCGCTCTCTACTCTCTTCCATTTGTCTTTTGAAGAACGTGCCTTACAGAAGCAGTCTTTCCTTAGTTTGTTTTATAGACTTGGTCAAAACATCACAGATTTCTTTTTTCTGCAAACACCTTTTAGCTTAAAAATACAGTATCAACAAATAGCTACCACAGCACATCTTCTAACAGAAACCTCTGTATCAGCCTTTAATGATTTTCATCTATTATTTAAGGAGAACTGGAATAGAATTTAGTATGTGCTACACCTTGTACAAGAAACCTCTCAAATAAGGAACTTAAGCTATAAAGGCATTAGAGTTGAATAGGAAGTCAGAAAAAACTCAAAGCTGTTGTGAAAACTCACTAGTAAATGCCTACTATTACTCATAATTGTTCTGTTTTGACACTATAAAGTCTATGATTCACAGGGAGGGTCCTTAATTCAAAGTTGGATTGGATTCATAATGGGCTTTAAGGGCCTTTATTAAGTCTTAAATTCAGCTTGTTGAAACCTGAAGAATCTCTGATTAATTCAGCATATTTCTACTGCAGTATCATATGTTCATTCTATGTAAGAATATTAGAGCTATTGCTTCAGCGTCACTGATTGGCCCATAGTCAGACTTATTTGGTGATCAAACTGCAGTTCTCTATTTCTTCAGAGTATTCTGTATTTCTTCAGAGTATTTTGTACTTCTCAATTTTAAGTATAACTAGGAGGTGTGGTGTTCCTTCCTCAGTTTACAGATAGGACAACTGTGGGACACATTGAATCACATTTTGATATTTATTCTGTTGCATTTTATTCTGTCTATAGTAATCTTATAACAATCAGGTTTTTGTTAATTTGCACCTGGAACATGAAACAAATTCCAAAGGAAAATTTAATGGGTGGTGTCACCAAATATTTGTGTTTCAATATTTTTATTTAACATTCCAGCAGTTTCATGGAATTAAAGTTTTTCCCTCAATGTATATAAACACGGACTTAAAAAAAAAGAATATTGAGTTCGTTTGGCACGGTGGTGCAGTGGTTAGCACTCGTGCATCACAGCAAGAAGGTCCTGGGTTCGATTCCAGCACCAGTCACTGGTGGGACCTTTCTGTGTGGAGTTTGCATTTTCTCCCCGTGTCTGCGTGGGTTCTCTCCAGGTACTCCGGTTTCCTCCCACAATCCAAAGACATGCATTAATAAGTTAATCTAAATTGCCCATAGGTGTGAATGTGAGAGTGATTGTTCGTCTCTATATGTCAGCCCTGCGATGAACTGGCGACTTGTCCTGGGTATACCCCGCCTTCGCCCTTAAGTAGCTGGGATAGGCTCCATGCGACCTCCGTGACCCTAGTGAGGATAAAACGGGTACAGAAGATGGATGGATGGATGGAGTTCGTCTGACCCTACAAAACAATACAGCATATGAAATTATGAGTATGCGTGAAACGGTTGCAGAGTAGTTAGAAATTTTATTTGTGTAATCTATAATATAGTAAGAGAACCACGGGTCATATTAATACTGATATCTAGGGACTGAAGTTTGTAAATGCCTCGTTCTTGTTTTTAACTGAATTTCCCGTCATGCACTGCAGTAGTAACCTGATTGCCACCAGATGAATTGTTACAATTCATCTGGAAGTCCTTCATAAGCCTAGCTCTGCTGAAGCAGGGTTGTCATTCAAAAACATGAAACCGGCTCGACTCAAGTACCAGGAACTATTCCTGGAGATCGTTTCCTTTACAGGATACGACTGAGTTAGAATACCTGGTCATCATAGCGACGCGGCTTTTAACTTCTGTGACGTCATCTACAAAGGAAGAGGAAGAGGAGAAGAACAACAATGACCACACAATACATGCACGCAATGAAGGATGTTGATGGGATGATATTTTTTATCCTTGGTATCTGGCTGTTTGTCAGTGTTGTTTTGCAGACTGATTAACCTACCGGTATATTTACTGTAACTCTCCAAATGTAATTTTTAAAAAAATGGTGGGTCGCACGTTGATAACGCAATCATGCAGAGACAACTCAGCCAATCAATGGTCTGCATTGTGCACATGTCACACTTTGGTATCGGCTCCCTCATTTTTGGAACCTTGGCGGAGGTTGTACCAAAAAACTAGCACCAGGTACCAGATTCCAGGTCCTTTTTCGTAATGGAAACGCAAAAAGGTTGACTCAAGCCAAGCTGAGCCGAGCCACTACCATGTAGTGGAAATGTAATAGTAACTCGCATATCAAAGCATTATCAATGTCAAATTTCATTCTACTTCAGAGCTATTTCCATTGGAGAAAAACAACAGCAGTGCCTCTATTTTTAATTTAATAACTTTGTCATTTTCTTTGACTCTAAACGTTATTTTAAATTCTCATCTTTAAAGGAGTGATATTTTGCTTTTTTTAAGTGGGATCATGCATTTAAAAAGATTTGTCTGTGGTCTATAGAAACCTTAAATGCTATACGTGGGTCTGAATTTTTCATTAATTAAACTCCACAGGTCCATCTTCAATCCTACAGTCGCAGAAAAAATTATTAGGTCATCAGAAACAATGGTAATACAATCAAGTACTAACTCCTGTGTGTATCATGTGACTAAAACAGACAGAAAAGAAAACATGAATGCTTAAAAGCACTGTTT
Organism: Ostorhinchus rueppellii; assembly: GCA_030068375.1. NCBI lineage: Eukaryota > Metazoa > Chordata > Actinopteri > Kurtiformes > Apogonidae > Ostorhinchus > Ostorhinchus rueppellii. Next base: position 5,587,103 of record JAQQZY010000011.1, on the reverse strand, counting down.
TTATCAGTACAATGCCATAGATATTGATGTAAGAACTGAAATGATTTTGGTTATTATCAAGAAAGCATGAAAAATGGATAGATATCAGCTCTGAAATTAAACTAATATGAGCTATTTTTGTTGTTATTGTATTTGTCCAAACAAAGGTACCTTTAATTGTACCAGGCATTAAAATGAACAAGAAATGGAAGAAAATGAGGGTGGTCTAATAATTTTTTCCACCACTGTATTTTTGAGTAATAACACCAGAAAGGTCATTTTGAGCCCTGGCCCTTTAAATGCAAATGACCCCACCTCTTCTAGGTTGTTGACTGTGCTGCTCTTTCCCGTTCAGCCACTTGGGTTCGTTAATACAACCAACAACTGAATATTTTAGGAAATCTGCTTGAAGTTTGGACAACAACCACTGCTTCTGACAAACAATCATGGCATACTCAGCCAAATGTTCGTTGGAAGTCTTGACCTTATACGTGCAAATATCATGATGTAGCTACTTGTAGACGAAACAAATTAAGCAGGATTTAAAGCAGGTTGTAGAAATCCACTCGATTTGTGCCGGAATGAATATAACTTTGCAGCACCTGAAGAGTTAAAATTCAAAGTTTATGAACTATTAGGGTCCAAATACACAAATAAAAACACTAATAAAAGTGGGTTTAGCAAAATATGACCCCTTTAAGTCCGCTGTGGTGTTAGTTTTGTGGCATTAGTGCTTTGTCTGTGTTTGTGAAGAAGGTTTGCTTGTCCATAACTGTTGTGAGGAAATTGCTTCAACAGCTATTACATGACTTTTTATGGCACGTGTGTGTGTGTTATTGAGCACAGATCAAAGTTCCCCCAGGGTTTTAAAACACTAGCAGAACCTTTTAATTAAATCCTGTTATGAAAGCAGTGCAGAGCTGGGTGCTGGTATTTACTCAGTCATGCATTACAGTAATAAAAGTGATTATTATCAGCTCAGTATGAATTAATCTAACAAGAACAAAACATAAAACGATGTAGTAAGCAGTATTCTTTATCTTTGTCATTTTGAGTTATAAGGACTAATGCAATAAATAGGTCTCTAGCTTTATCATTACTGCTCTCTTCAGGTTTCTAATCCCACTTTGATATTTGCACGGTCCTCATTACCAGAACTAATATTGGCTGAAATTCTGTTTACTTGGAAAAAATAATGATGTGTAATTGTCTTCAAAAATGCCAAACGGCGCCCTCGTTCTTTAGTCAAGATTATTTTCCCCTTTCAGTAATAACGCGGCTGCTGTTGTTGTGATTTTACAGTGGCAGGAAAAAGCCTGTTTTTTGGGCCACATTGAAGCTTCCACACGTCACTGATTGTGTGTGCATTGAAGTGGTTACGGTGGATTTGTTGCTGTGACTCAGAGCTGGTTAGTGCTGTGGTTAAATAACTTTCACCATGTGATATATTTTTTCTCCCCTTTGACACTTGGAGAAAATTGTTAGCCTGATATTTAGCATAAAGATGAATTAGTTGATCTGCACTAGTTCCTCTTTCCTAATGACAAAACTAAGCTTTTTGAGATGTGTATGTTTGGTTTGTATATTATTTAATTGACTTATCTGTAATAATATAGCTATAAACCATGCAAAAATCAATAGCCAGAATGTGACTGAAACATCCTCATACACACCTGAGAGGAGGAATACAATAACTTATATTTATTAATATTGTTTCGTTATTAATTTAATGTACCAGAGTTCTCAACCATGTCATAGTTGTGCTTATCAGTAACATGCAATTGTTAGAAGCAAATTAACTAAAAATCAACGTGTACAAGAACAAACAAAAAGAAAGAAGTCTGATTAGATATGCAGTCAGTGGAGTCTTGGTCTTAAAAAAAGAATCAAGTTATACAGTTAGAGTTAAAATTTTTCCATATGTAATTTCTCCAACTACACTCAGCTGGGCACAGTGAAGTTTCTGTCTCAGCACAGTGTGTCATGAAGCGAAAGTGTACATCAATAGTGATGCTGATGCCAATGCTGAATAACAGGGAAAAATGTAAAACTCATCACCAGGATAGATTAAAGGTTAACTGACTGTATGGAAATAACATACCTGTCAGTTCATCACCTTATGGAGGCATAGACTGTGGGACCCTGTTCTCTGGACTTTGCCTGGAGTTTAAAGGGTCTCCAGTAACTCCACCCTCCTCACATGGAGAAGTTACTCATTCCTCTGTGCCCTTCAGACTCCCGTCGTCCCGTCCCGTTCTCTCCTCTCCTCCCATTTGTGAAGTCAGCCCTCTGGTTGAGGAGGCGGAGACGCTGAAGACGAGGCTGTTCCTTCAGTCTTCTCTCAGCCTGAACCGGAGGCTGTATGTGACTTTCCCACCGTGTCAGAAATCCGATTATGGGACCGACAGGCCTGAGTGTTGACTGAAGCAGAACTCCGACTACAGCTGGAGTCTTTTTGCTGTAATTCAGTCTTCTCTGAAAGCTCACTCTCCAGGTGTCTGCTAGTCTTCCTCTGGAAAGGGGGATTTTGAGTGTCTGTTTCTGGTGACAGCAGGATGGCAACCCCTTCACTTGTTCTGTACATCGACAGGTAGGACAGCACAAATCTGCAGATGACATAAGTTGCGCTCAGAATATGTACCTTTTATTGTTGACTTTATTTAGTCGCTGTGGCCTGAAGTTGTGTAGGACTTTCTTGTTTGCTGTGGTTTTAAAAGAAAGAAGGAGATTTGATCAGCACATGAATATGTTTTTGTTCTCTCCAGTCCATTTTCACAGAGTTTCTTGGAATCATTTCAAACTACAGCCTGGAGCGGTCTGTCCTGCTCTCACTTGTCTTTTATGATACATATAACTTCCTGTACTGTGTCTCTGTTCTAGTCTTAGCTTGTTTTGGATTTTGATGCCAGGTGTCCCTATTGTTTACTCAGGCATACGCATAGCTCCAACACCTTAACACTATTTGCACAGGATTTGTTGCAAAATCCTTCAATTCTTGTAATACCTCACCCATTGCAAACCAGTGCAGTGCAAACCCAAGCAGTAGTGTCCATCCTTTTGGACTCTCTAGCTGTTCCAGTTGAGCACTCAACCATAGCTGCAGCCATTCAGCTGTCACATTGAGGCTCATTTGCCCTCCAATGCAAATCATGCTCCTACTTTGTGGAAATTTGTTTTGTGGCACAGAGGAACTGCAAACATCACTTTGTGTTGAAGTTCATAGAACACTATAAAGTTATGTCCATAGAGTGAAGAAAGGTTAATGTTCCATCAGAGGCTTTTAAGAAGATGATGCCAATTAGCTGACCTCTGCACTTTGATGTATGAAGCATTGTTTTACAGCAGCTCACAGGGTTACTAAAGTTCAACACTCTGTGTAAACCCTGTTTGAACTTCAGGGTGGGCAGTGTGTACACTTGTAAACAATGTATAGGATGAAAAAAAAACTATGTACACTAGAGTTGGTTGTTGCTTTACATTTTTATTATTTACACAGCAGTGTGTGATGTTTAACAGGAACTAAAAGCCTGTAACTGTCCTCTGTTTGAACCAGTTTGTCATTGTTATTGGACACAAGAAGCATTCTCAGACACATAATGCACAGAAATATCATGCATGACCATTCAGCATCATTGAAAGAGTTTTTGTGTGCAAAAGGTATAAATGTGTCTTTTTCTTGTGCATTGTGCAGAGATTTACATAACAGAGTAAATTAGAAGAAGTGCCTATCCTATAACATAAAATCAAACGGTTTACATAAAAGCACAGAAAAAGTTACATAACGTCTGGTTTAAGTGTGTTTTCAGTATCAGTTTTCAATACCCTTGTGTTATCATCTCTGCAGAGAGATGGCCTTTGGTTGTCTGTTGAAAAGCAATATACAAAACTTAAAACAAACGGATCTAAGTATGGCTCGGCACTTGACTTTATGACTTTCGTCAGAGAGGCTTCTGGACTTGCCCTTTGAATTTTGTTTTTAGTCTTTACTTTGTCTCAGACTGTATACCAACACCAGGGTTGAGATGAAAGAGTAAGGTTACATTGGCCTGAACAGTGATAAGAATACAGAGACAAATACATTCATTTAGCTGAACGTACTGTTGCGATTACAGCTGGAGGTACCTGTGCCTTCAGGATGTGATCTTGATCAGAACATGATCTCACACATTCACACAGTGAATTGTGTGTTGTTAGCTTTTCCCCCTGCAGTAACTGTGTTGCTTTTGGTTTGTGTTGTAATCTTAAATTCCTCTGATCTGTTCTTTTTATCTGTTCTTGTGTGGAATGTACACCTCCAGACCCGTCTGTGTTTCTGATTGGTCAGGTGGCGCCAACAGCATCTTCTTTATGTCAACATGGCCATAACTTGAGTCAGAAAACCCTGAGTGAGTTGATAACTACCTTTGTGAGAACACTTTTGTGATTGGGTGTTTGGTTCAAGTCAAAGTGGGTAATGGAAAGAGATCCTGTAGCTGTTGAACTTGTTTTGTTCTACAGGCCTGTGGGGACTGTGGTGAGGGTAGAGTTATATGAAAATACTGACAGGTGTTTTGTAACTTTGTTTCATGTAAGGGGATTCCTTTTTTGCCAGTGTTCTAGCATGTTTTTTTTATTTTTTTTTTTTATTTAATTCATGTATTTGCTTTTATTGTATTCTAGTGTGCAATCAAGAACTAAATTTGAAATGAAGTAGATGTTCAATAAAATAAGTACATTCTTCCATCGTTTCATCACTGTGCAGAGTTTGTACCATGTCATGGAGATGCCATCACATGACACATTAGTTTCAGCTTTGTCAGTGAAAGGCAGTGTATTTGATAGCTAGCAACAGTTTTAAAACTGGAGGAAAATGTTGATCTTGCCAGTTTGCTGGTTCTTTTTAGGTCAGATTTTGTATGATCTCTTTGTTTCTATCAGATTTTGGTCTTTCCCTGTGTCCCGTTGCTTCCTTGTGTGTTAAAGCGGACGTTTCCTGCTTTTTTTTGTTTTCTGTGGGTGGAGGTGGGCTTCTTTGATTACAGTAGATATTGCTGTATTCATATAACAGCTTCTGTCTGTGGCACGACATGTAATTGTAATCTAATTCTCTTCAAATATCTTCCAGCATTTTTTGTTCTCAGATAAAGAAAATGGGTTTCAGAGCAAGTGGGTGCCTGTTTTCCACCCAGTGCCTTCCTCCTGCTGATCTGAATAGAGCTGAATAAAATAGTCAGTCCACATCATTGTGCAGACAGTTTAGATGTAATGGTCTCAACTATGTGCGTTGTCACTTCTTCATTAACTTCTGGAGTCACTCACAGAATGAGGAAATGCCCTCGCTGTAGGAAATGTGCACGGCTCATGTGAGCTGGCCACCACAACCGAGAAGTAAGAATAATTTGCAATTGCTCAAAAATAAATAGTGTTCAGGGAAGTATGCTCAGTCATGCAGGTTCAGATAAACTGTACATGTAACATCTGAGGAATTCAACAGTGCATTTGAACTAGATTAAATATCAGAAATGTCTTAAAACTTGAAACCTGTTACTATGTACTTATCACATTGTCATGAGAAAAAATGGCAAAGTGAAGGCCACATAGATTAACTGATATGGTCACACGCGCTTAATCTTTACCCATGGTCATAAAAGTCACCTGGGCAGGAGGTTTAATTTGGACCAATCAGTGCAACAGTCTGTGCAGGTCTTGGATGGTTGATGCTGTTTGCAATATCAGTGCATATAATTGGTCCACTGGTTGTATTTTTTTATATATTTTTATTTGCGTCCCTTATGAAGTCAGGAGTGAAATAAAGCCAAGTGATTGGGCCAAAAGATATCATGATGGTTTTTTAGCACAATCCTAGTACAATGATTTGAGGTGCCTTCTTCATTTTCAATTTTAAAATTTATTGCAGAGTACAAATAGATGAGGAATAGCCTATCTTTGCATCACATAAACAGAATTTCTGGTGTTGATAAATATTTTAAGATTAACTCCTAAAGACCCAAACAGCCACTGGTGACCAAAAACATTTACTAAACTAAACTTTTAAAAACCTGTTGATCCACTAATCCTGTCAATATATGTAAGTAACTGAGGTGAAATGCTAGCCTGGTAAGCCCGACTATGATATGAATACATAGTCTGGACACGATCCATAGACTGAGCTTAAGCGTACGGGTGGGATCAACGG
>JAQQZY010000011.1:5551248-5561415 GCA_030068375.1 Ostorhinchus rueppellii | reverse complement strand
AGCTGGGATAGGCTCCATGCAACCCCCGTGACCCTAATGAGGATTAAGCGGGTATAGAAGATGAATGAATGAATGTTTTCATTATCGGTGTGAATATGGTGTGTTTGTTAAAGTTGAGGATGTGCTATAAAATAATGTTGAAAGGATGGGCAAAATAAGTAGAAAGCTTCAGCATACTCCTTTCAGTCTGGCTGTATAAATTAATTAGTAAAGTTTGTGTTATAAATTTTTGTTTCATAGAGTGATTGTTGGATCTATGGATTGGATGGATCTGTGGACTGTGTTTGTTCTTCAGACTGAAATAAAACAGAACTAAAAATGTGTACAAAAACTTGGGAAAGCATCCTTAACATAAAAAAACCTCCATTTTTAAATTGCTCGTCTTAACCCCTGTAATAGAAGCTCAAACCCTACTGGCAGATACTGTGATGCAATAATAGTTTGCATTCATGTTCTTTTCTAATACTTTCTTTTTTTTCTCATCAGGAATATGAAACAAAGAGTGGCAGAGCTGGACCAGGCAATCCGACGTCTCCCAGGCAGAGTGTGAGGAAAAACCTGGACTTTGAGCCCCTCTCCACCACTGCACTTATACTGGAGGACAGACCAGCGTATGTGTAAACACACACACACACACACACACACACTTATTTTACTCTCCCACATTTTTCACTCCGATAAAGCGACGTCCGTTGCTTTTCCATCTACTCCTCATTCCTTCTTTATCAGTCCTCCATCCTCCATTACGTTTCATTCACTATTGTTCCAGCTCTCACTGTGTCCCTGCATGATTGTCGGTAAAGGAGAAGAGCTGCTGAAAGTTTAATGGCCCTGCTTCAGCCTGGCTCCATTACCCTGCTTTTTCAGCATTTTACATTGTGTTAACAAACAGATGGACAGACATATGCTTGGCTTGGTGTATGATTAAATGCTGTTCTGCCACATCAACGATACTAGTGTTTTGGAAAATTGTAAATGAAAATGAAAGTAGATTCCACTTTGTAGATGGTATGTGTTCAGCTCTTGCAGACCTTTGTGTGCTTACTGTCACCCTCTGCTGGTTAAAAAGATCCTTAACCCTTTAACCTTCTGCTCAACCATATGGTAGAGCACACTTTAACTCACTATATCTTATTGAAAAACATGTTTTACTTAATTCCACCAGTTTCAGCCATCTCTACCACTCAGTACCCCCTCAGTAGAGGGGTAGAGATGAATACATTTCTAGAACATATGCCTACAACATCTAGAATAAATGTTTATAACAGAGATCTATTTTCGTTTAAAAAAAAAATAAATAAATAAAAAAATTGGATTGTTGTTATTTGTGCCCCAAGGAAATAAAAAAATGTAAAAACATTTTTTCATTGCTTTTTTTCTTTGTGAATACTTTAAAGGGTTAAACTGCAGACTAGATTTCATGTAATTAGGCAGTGTTTTAAAATGTTTTTTCGGGAGTCTTATTTTTTAATGAGGACGAGTGAATTTGACCATTTTTACTGCAATTTCATCAAATTATGAACCTTATAAAATAGCATCTTGAATGCATGAACCACCCAGTATTCATAGTTTTTAGTGTGTGTGTTAGTCAAAGCATATAGATCTAAAATACTTTATAATAATGCATTAATGCAGCGTTAACAGGAATTATGTTTGTTTTTTTTGTCTCTCATTAGTAAAACAATATGCACTTCATAAGAAACAGAATGAATGTTATTAGGTGGATTTAGCAGGCTCTCAATTCTTTCCTACTACTTTTAGTATATACCCAAACAAAATCTAATGTGCCTAAGTACACAAGTCACCATCGAAACTTTGGGCATGTCCAAACCCACATACTTTGCTATAAATTCTGTCTTTACATCATAACCAATAGAATGAATTCTCATAGTCATTAACAGTTACAGCACGTTTAACATTCGTTAGGCAAAAAGTAATTCAGAAATCTCGTTGCATGCCTTAGTTGTTTCCTTACAACCACTGAAATTCAAAACTCCATTTCCAATCCAATCCAACTTTATTTATAAAGCACTTTAGAACAACCACAGTGGAGCAAAGTGCTGTACAGAACAGTAGAAATACAATACAATTTAATAAAAGCATTTACAAAAGTAAAATCAAATAAATAAAACAACCCATTTGCATTAAAATAAAATGGAAACGTACATAAATACAATTTGTAAGATGAATTTACATGTTTCAAAAGCATGTTAGGGATTTAATGTGAATTAACTGAAATATTTATTGGCATCACCCACTGTTATTTGAAGGTAAATAATCACCCTGTTTACTGATTTACATTTACATTTATGCATTTGGCAGACGCTTTTATCCAAAGCGACTTACAGTTATTACAGGGTATTGGTTACAACCTGGAGCAGTGTAGGGTTAGGTGCCTTGCTCAAGGGCACTTCAGCCATTGCCTACTGGTTGGTTTGAACCTGCAACTCTCCGATCTTAAGTCCAACGCTCTAACCACTAGGCCACAACTGCCCCCTGATTATTATAAATGAATCAGACTGATACATCAAACTTCTCCGAGGAGATCAGGCTTTTGCTGCCGCTGGTCCCAGACTATGGAACAACCTGCCTCTGCAGATCAGACACACCTCCTCTGTGCCTGTTTTTAAATCTCTTCTTAAAATCCACCTGTTCTCCTTAGCCTTTTAACTCTAATGCAGTGTTGATGTTTTGTTCTGTTTTATATTTTAACTTGTTTTATTTATTTGATTTTAATGGGTTTTTTTTTGCTTTTATTAATTTGTATTGTGTTTTTAGTGTTCTGTACAGCACTTGAATCCACTGTGGTTGTTTTAAAGTGCTTTACAAATAAGATGGGATTGGAATTGATAATTGTGCATGATATTCTGTGGAAAAGGCAGGACAGTATAAACATGAATCCCTTCACTTACGATAATGGTTATTTTCGTTATAGAAACTTGTTTTTCTGTCACTCCGTTACATAATGATGGATGGTTGGATGGATGGTTAGTTTATTCATTCAAAACAGACAACAAAACAAGCGGGTTAGTAACCAGGTTGACAATAAGGTTAGTATGTGTTTAAAAAAAAAAAAAAAAGTCCTGTACAATACTGTAAACAAAAGTCTTCTAATTTAAAGATCTGTAGAATAATTAAATGTGTCAATGTACAGTATTTACACATTTCAGGACACAGCGATTTAAAGTAAAACGGTAATTTGGCAAGTAGGTGTAGTCAAATTACATAAGCTGCGCTCACATTGGATCAGTTCTAATGTAATCAACAACAATCATCACATTTGAGAAGCAAATATTTATCACCTTTCATTGTTACTTTACCTTTGCCGCATTTAACTTGACCAAAATGTTTTCTGAAGTTAATACTGGAATAGTGGATTAGTTGTTGCAGCTCTCCTTTTAGTAAGAAATTATTCGTCTCTCAGCCAGTGTAGAGCTCCAGTTCTGTGAATAGTTCCCTCTCTTTATATCTATGAAGCCTGCTCACCATGAATAATGGAGTGAACGCATTGGGAACACACATTCACCCGGTTGTGTTTATGTAAGTGCTTATATGTGTGTTACAGTAATTTACCTGCCAAGCCAGCTGAGGAGGCACAGAAGCACCGACAGCAGTATGAAGAAATGGTGGCCCAGGCCAAGAAAAGAGGTGAGTTTATTTTACAGAATAATCAACACTTTGGGAATTCCATTTATATGTAGATCTGCACCCTGCGCTTGCTCCGTTTTAAACTCGCATTCCTCTTTTCCCTGAACCTTCGCTTTGAATTAAACCTGTTTCTGTGCAGAGCTGAAGGACGCTCAGAAGAAGAAGAAGCAGCTGGAGGATCGATGCAAACTGGAGGACAGCATTGGCTCAGCAGCTCAGACCTGGAACCAGGAGATTTTGCCGAACTGGAGTACAATGTGAGAACAAACACATTCTCTCTGAGCTTAAATCTATTTCCACTGTTACGATACACACTGCCCGGCCCCCAAAAAAAGTGCAAATGTAATATTTGACTGCACCACCTTTGGTTTTGATTACAGGAGACATTCACTGTCATATCGTTTTTCAACATAATGCTTATGTAGTGTCACAATAAGGTTCGCAATAATGTTTCCATCCATAGTTGCATTAATTTTTGATGATGGAGAATCAGGCCGCTGCATCAAGTCTCCATCACATCCCAAATTAGAGTTTGGACTTTATGGAGACTATCCATGTGTGAAAATGATGGCTCCTACTAGGGCATTAATGACTTCAGGTTTTTTCAAGTCGACTTATTTGTCAATAAAGTCAAAGTTCAGTCGACTCGTCATGTGATGACATCATCACATTGGACAGTGATCATGGTCCACAGGACATTACTGGCACCACAGTTTTTCTACATCAGTCAGTTTAATCCTACTCTGTGTCGTCTTCTTCCTTCAGTCCTTGTCCTAGTGATGCGCGGGTTGGGTTTTTTTGTTTTGTTTTGTTTTGTTTTTTTCAAACCGGCTTTTGTGGCATTATTTGTTCCACCCTGCAAATGAAGTGTCATTTTTTTGGACCCGCACCAACCTGACCTGGGTCCGCTGATCTGCGTGGCACTACCTTGCGCTCCATGTTTTCATGTAGAAAGATGAGAGTATCGACACGAACTGAACGACCAACACAGTGTCACCCCAAGTCGTCAGTACGCTTGGTCAGAGCCCCGTGGCATCAGTATTTGACACAGAGAGGTACTCCTTCCATGTCGGATTTCGACGTGGAGGGTAGTCTGATAGACCTGTATGTAAATCCCTCAGCATCATGGCCCTGACCAAGCGTCAGTATCTGACGACTTGGGATGAGACTGTGTTGGAATGACAGCTCAGTGCTACGGGAGGGAGAGAGAGAGAATAACACACGATGTGTCGAGTCCTGCAAAGTAACGTTGACTTCTGCCACAGAAATCAACATGTTGCCAAACCCACTTTTCAGTTAATGCCTCTCCTTGTCACTGTATCAGAGTTAAGTTAAGTTAAGATATGCTTTTATTAGTCCCACAGGGGGAAATTCTAGCATTTTAGCTAGAGTTAAATAACGTGTTACAGCCACTGAAATCTCCCTCCATCTTATCAGTGATGCAAAGTCAGAAATGTCCATTTCTTCTTAACTGCCCCTCTTCAGATCCATTTATTTTATTGAATTTCTCAGCAGAATTGATTTAGTTCTAGTCCATAAATGTCATTGCCTATACTGTATCCAATGGTACAATAAATCATTAAGGAATATGAAATGTTTTTTTCATGAAGTATGTAAACAATATTTATCTTTTATTCTTATAGACCCTATTGAAAGAAGAATTCAGGTTCTCAGGAAAATCACCAATCAATTAATCATCAGTTGATGAATAAGGTCAGCCAACTAATGATTAATAGATTAATCGATAACGTGCATCCCTAATACGAGCTACCAAGGACATGTTCTGTGCTAGATTTGGATCATTTAACAGGAAAAACACACCCAAGTAAGGATAAATATTTGATTAAAATCCTCTTGGTAGTGTCTAAAAAAGCCATCACGTGAAAATGGTGTCAAGAGGACCCCCCCCCCCCCCCCACCCTAAATAATTGGAGAGACATTGTTGAAGAAATTCACAACATGGAGAGACTTCGTTATAGCATAAGACTACAGCAAGCAACAGGTGAAGATCGATGGAAAAAGTGGACAGTATACAGGACGACAACTGACACTATGTTCTAAATGTGTTCTGTGTTCACTATGTTCTGTTTGTCTTGTAAAATTTGAAAAATAAAACGATTAACTATAAATTTAAAAAAAATCCAGTGAATGTGTCCTGTAATCAAAACCGAAGGAGGTGCAGTAAAATATTGTGACCTTTTTTTTTTTTTTGGCCGGGCAGTGTTGTTTAATATGTGTAAACTGTACAATTGTGTTGTACTGAGTTTAGTGAAGGTAACAGGGCATTCCAGTTTAACTCTCATCTAAACTGACCAACTCACACTTGCCATACTAGCATATGTGTTAAGCACTATTAATAGAACTATGTGTGAAAGTGTATTTACTGCTCTCTTGATCATATATTTTTAGGTTTTATTGCATCTTGCACTTTGCAGATGTCAGTTTCCCTACTGTGGAACTAAAAGGATTATCTTATCTTGGAAGGAACAGTAGTCCTTTATATTCTTTACTTTTAATAGTATAACCCTTCTGACTGATCAACACCATATTTCCTGAACAGCTGTTGCTGACGATCGCTCCAGATTTGCTACACAAACAACTCATCCGCAGTCACGATGATTCATTATTAGAAAAGCAAAAAACCTGTCTGACAAGCCTGCCATATGTTCCCTCTAGCGTACTCGTTTGAAGGAGAATGACTGTCAGGGCTACAAAAATAGGTCCCGGTCATACACAATGTACTCATTAATCTGAAAACGATACCCCACCTGCAGGTGTTAAGCATAAACGGTTTGCTCTGCGTTTAACACATGATCTAAATGTGTCAAACACCACCAGAAGTGTGGCTTCTGTCAGTTCTGAAATAACCTCAAATATAAACTTTTATTCTTTAAAATGTGTTAAGTATGAAGAGGAAAATGGTAGTGGGTGCTTCAAAGGGACAAAAACACAAAATATAAATGTTAATAAATGATTCAGTTGCTCATCAATGAAAGGAGTAGAACAGATGAAAAACAAAAATACCAAAAATAGCTGCTGCAAATAAGTCATGACTGTTAAAAAAAAAAGTAAGTAGTGCAAAGATATTAAATAAAATACTACATGATTCATAATGCCCTGATGAAGACTGAAGTCGTTTATACGTAATAAAGGACTTCTGTTCTTGTATCAGAGGGCCTCGGACTTGTTTCAGGTTTTTGGATGTTGTTTTTTTAACCTTGATAAATTTGGTTTTCAACCACTCTTTCCAGCCTTTTTCTTCAACTCTTAAAAATTCCTTTGAATTGGTTCTTGTTTGACACTTGTTGAAAATTTTAATTTGACAATATTGTCTTTACAGGAATATGTAACGCTGCCATAGAAAGCTACCAGCAAACCTCATCAGTTGATTTTACTTTATATTGTTATGTTGTTATATTTACTAATAGACTGGATAAACTTAGATGGGTGATTTGCTGAAGGAAAGTGATAATGATTATTTCATATTTTTAATGTATATTTTTTTTTTTAGCAGATCAACTCTTAAAGCCAATTGTATTTTGTGTTTTATATCTATATATGTATTGGTTTTTAGAGTATCATTTTGGAGGTGCACTCAAATTTTGTCGTGTAAAAATAGATTGACAAAGTCTGTTGAGTCTTGTAATAAAATGAAACGTGCGACGGTGAAAAGAGATTATTCATAAGTGCTTCCAGACTGACCCACCTGTAGTAAGTAATGGGCTTGAAACTATTGAAAGACTCATTACATGGAACAATTCAGTTTTCCTGCAAGGTTGAGAATGATGCAAGACGTAAGAAATGGATCATGCATTTATTGAAGATGTTGGAAGTATCTAAAAATACAAGAATTATTTTTGAATTGTAAGTCTGTTGTGAGAGCGATGACTTCATAACAGATGGTTGGATGTATAAAATCTCACATGTGCTTAAGTTTATGGTTGGGTTTCCTTGACTCCAGGTGTACGTCTCGGCGGGTTAGAGACCTGTGGTGGCAGGGCATCCCCCCCAGCGTCAGAGGCAAAGTGTGGAGTCTGGCTGTTGGCAACGATCTCAACATCACCCACGGTACTGAGTTTAACATTTAGGCCTCATATTTATGGAGGAAAAATGTTTATCTTTGGTATTTTTATCAGCTTATCAGAATAGTGATTTGTTGAACTTTTAGGAAAAATAAATATTGGTCAAGCACAGGGACTCAAAAGGTAATGATTAACAGTTATACAATAGGCAAGACAGAATGAAGGAAAGCTGAAGTTAGAGCTCACTGTGTTCATTTGTGTTTGAATGATTAATAGTTTAATGACTGAACCTGCAACCGATAAACAGAACTGACATAACAGTGTCAGATATGTTTTAAGCTGTTCTGCTGGACAAAAATTTGGATAAATTGATTTTAAAAGGGTGAGATAATGGTGAAAAAAGTTAGAATAACTGTTGAAGTATTAGTTTACAGCTGAATTCAGTAGGAGAAGCCTTTATGTTTTTGGAGGTGATAAAGTACTGTGCATATCAAAAGGGGAAATAAGAAATCTCTAACTGTCAAAAGTGAAACCTGTGAATGCATTTCATATGCGTCTGTGTGCAACAGCCTTTCACACGTGTGTGTGTGTGTCTGTCTACATTTCATGTGTGTGAACGGTAATTCTGAATAACGTCCTATACGGCCCCTCACACAGATGAGTGTAGCAATTTGTCTCAATGTTTGTAATAGAATCAGTGGCAGTGAAATAGATAGAAGAGGAAGCACGAGTGTTCCCATTAAGAAGGTGTATGGTCCAGTGAGTCCACAGCATAAGAGGAAAGGAGCAGCATCTCAATGAGAACACACACACACACACACACACACACACACACACACACACACACACACACACACACACACACACACACACACACAGTAAATTCATTCTCCTCTTGCAAAAGACACCAACAAAAACCCTCTATGTGTGTGTGTAAAAGCTCCACAGCACCCTCAGGCCTACTTACAGATAAGCACTGCTCACTGACTGCTGAGCTAGCCCACAGTGCTTTGCGCTCCTCAGCCTTTTAAATAGAACACAGTGCCATGTATTATCTCAGCACATACACACACACACACACACACACACACAAAGCTGTCTTTTCATAAATAGCTACTAAATGACTCTATATAAGTACAGCACTTTTGGTAGTGCCATGATCAGTAATGCAGTTCTATTCCCAGCTCTATGGCTCAGTTTGTGTTGTAATAAAAGTCCCTCTGAAAATGAAATATCATCGTCCAAGCCTGTTGAATATAGCCTGTAGTGGCACTTTCCTGCAGTTAATATTAATCTGCTGGTGCAGAGTTACGAGGTCAATTGCCAGTGCAGAGGTCCATGTCACATGTCACCAAACTAATCATTTACATCCAGTGTCTCATCACTAGAGGGCAGCCACGGGTCAAAACACAGGCGGCAACAGAATGACTGAGCTCTGAAATGAGGAATGAGCAGATTCCTAGATTCTCTTGGGTCTTCTCATCTGTCACCTGTTCATATTCTCTGCTCCTTTCTCTTTTTACTTTTCTCCCATATTGACTGCATTTTGTGGCATTTATTTGTTTGTCTCTTCAGAGCTTTATAGCATCTGCCTGGCCCGGGCAAAAGAGAAGTGGAAAACCACACCAGCACCTTCCTCAGAGACTGAAACTGAAGGTAAAGACGTGATGGAAACCTCTGTACTTTACACCTTCTAACCATTTGTGGCTGCACTGTACATTGTTTATTTCCATTTTTGGCAATTTCGATCCTCACAACATTTAAGAGACTTATTTCATCCCTTTCCTGTCCAGTTAAAAACAAGCATTTCAAATGACCTTAAAAAATGGATCAGATCACATAGTCGAAAACAGGCCAGATTTTTATTTTATAAAAATAAGTTGACAATTACGTGGTTCTTGCAGGACAGTGATGCTACAGACATTTTGATACTATAGCATATGACAATATAATGTCATATAGGGCTCATATTTTGCTAAACCCACTTTTATTAGTCTGTGGTTCATTTATCTGTGTATTTTGACCCTAATAGTTCATAAAGTTTGAATTTGAACCCTCCAGGTGCTGCAAAGATATCTTTATATTAATTTGGGCAAAAATGGAGTGAATTTTACAACCCATTTACATTCCTTCTTAATTTATGTCTATAAATAGTTATGCCATGACATTTACACATCTAAGGTCAAGAGTTCCGACGAACATTTCTCTATAATTACTATTATATTTCTCGATAATTTGTCAGCAGCAGAAGTTGTAGTCCATACTGAAAATATGTCCAAACATTGAACTACCTAAAATGTTCAATTGTTGTTTGAATAGGACAGAGTAGCACAGCCAACAACCTAGAGGGGGCGGGGCGTGAAGTGGCTCATTTGCATTTAAAGCACCTTTCTGGTGTTATTACTCAGAAATAGGGCTGGCGATGGACCTGTGGAGTTGAATTAATGAAGAATTCAGACCCAAGCAGAGCATTTACAGTTTATGTAGAGCACAGGGA
>JAQQZY010000011.1:5470157-5488224 GCA_030068375.1 Ostorhinchus rueppellii | reverse complement strand
GGGAAATTTTCCGCAGAGGCCTCCTGTGCGTTTTCCTGACTCATTTTGAGAAAGCCCGCGGATATAACATTGTGACAGCTCTACAAACCTGTAGACAGCGCCAGAATACCACCATGCCATGGCACCTTTAAGAAACTGTATAAACACAGAAAGGAGAAAAACACCAGAATAGATACTTTCTCTGAGGTTTACATGGATACAAACAACAAGAGTCATCTGTTGTCTATCACTTAAAATTCAATTAAGCATCTTTATGCATGATAACAATACTACACTGTAAAAAGTAAAACACAATTTTCTTCAATAGGTCACACATAAAAAAATTGTTGAGTTAATGTAGTTTAGTTTGGTTCACTCGACTCTTTTTTTTTTTTTTTTTAAAATGTGTGACCTATTGAAGAAAATTTTTAAGTTGATTCAATGTTTTATTTTTTACAGTGTATAATTGAGACTGAAGGACAACAGTCTTAGTGTTCCTATTTTATTACAGCCTGGTCTTACTACACAGATGTTCATCCCATATATCACTGCTGGTGAAGTTAATGAAATTAACGGTCATTTTCTAGAGTTAGGCACCCACAGGATCCAAGAAGGGACCGATCTGTACAAAGAAATACTTGTTGCATTGATGATATAACAGGGAAACTGATTTCTTGGGAAAACTCTATTACAATAGAAAAGAAAAGTTTATTTGTATAGGACTTTTCATGTACAGGAGAATTCAAAGTGCTTTCCATAAAACATAAAAGAGAAAAAAACCCAAGAGAGGCAAGAGGGAAAAGAGAAAGTTAAGATAAAAAATATAAAAACATAAAACATGAAGAACAAAACTTTAAATTAAAATAGACATTAAAATCATCAGCAATAAAATGTGATTCTAAAGTTGATTTAAAAGACATTATTTAAGAGTCAAAGCAGGAAACTTAAATGCCAGTTCATTCAGATCTCGACACAATCATGATAGTAAAAATGACACATGCTCTATAAATTGGAACTCACATACTGAAAGTTTCTCCTCAGAAACTAAGAGCTTTAATGGGTTTGAATTCTATCGCTAACCTGACTCATGGATGTTCTGTCTAATTGAGTTGGTTTGACAGTCACTTAGAAGTACTTCAGGTTCCTTTTGAGGTTTGTAACTTCCTTTTGCTGAACCTAGACGCCCAGAAGGCTGGTACAGTTTCATACAGTTTTCATATGACACAAACTGGCTCCCGTCACACATCTGACAACAGAGCAGTAGTAGGTGATTTCTTTCTTTCTTTGTTTTTGTTTTTGCAGAAGAAAGAATTTGCAGATTTGTAGAGGGGGATCAATAACAGGCAGTTAGTTTCAGGAGCGATTTCAAAATTCCTGCAATTGGACTCATAATTCATGTTGAAATTTAATTTAATTTAATTCAATTCAATTTAATTTAATTTAATTTAATTTAATTTAATTTAATTTAAAAGATCAGTTTGATGTTTTTGCTTTTTTGGTTCTTGCAGAAGTATTTTGACTTAAAATGTTGCTGCACATTTGCTTGTAACCACAAACAGCTGGTCAGAATGCAAACCAGTATGCTTTCACACGGTGCTAAAATAGGTAGGATTTAAATAAAGGATGTAAATGCTAAATCCTCATCTTTTTATTAGTAATCTATGCAAATGTTTGTGCATCTAATTATCTAATTCAACAGAGTGATAAATGCATTAAAAGTCCTGCAGAAATTAGTGTTATTTCATCATAATATGTAAAAAAAAAAAAAAAAAGGTTAAAAAATATGTTCATGCTGTTATTGCATAAATGAACAATTATGAAAACAACCTTGAAAGTAATTGCACAGAGGATGTGGGAAATGGTGGTGATCGGACAAGATAAGAATGCCTACAAACTTAGGTCTTGTAGTGGTTGCACAAATTCTAAGTTTACGTTTTGAGAGATGATAAAGCAGACTGTTGAAATGCATAGAAATTTAGCAAATAAATTCATATTTTCCATTATGCAACTAGTTTAAGGGCCTATTGTAAATGTAACCACAGGCAGAATGAATGGAAGGATGGTGATAAAGAGTAATTGTACAAGTACAGATCCCACAATTGTTATCGAAGTAAATAATTGATAATACTTACAAGATAAAAGAACACACAGCAAAAAAAAAAAAAAAAAAAAAAATTGCATTAATTCACAACATAAATACACAAGAAAAGTAAGAATGCCATTGTCAAACCAGTATGAAATAATAATTTAAACTAAGCAATTAAATCATAGAAATACCAAAGTGTAAAAGTGGGTTTTAAGAGGACTGTCAAAAGTCCCAACTGATTCTGAAAGCATCACTGTGTGGGCTCCGTGGGTAATGACTTCCATGGCTTAGTGGTACAAACTGCAAATGCACAGTTCCTTATAATGTACACTGCAAAATGTAAAATATTGAATCAATCTCATATTTAAAAAAAAAAAAAAAAAAAAGTTGAGTGAAC
This sequence comes from Ostorhinchus rueppellii, assembly GCA_030068375.1. Taxonomy (NCBI): domain Eukaryota; kingdom Metazoa; phylum Chordata; class Actinopteri; order Kurtiformes; family Apogonidae; genus Ostorhinchus; species Ostorhinchus rueppellii. The sequence continues at coordinate 5,485,762 of JAQQZY010000011.1, read as the reverse complement.
CAAATTAAATGACATTTAATGTCATTTAATTTGGTTCACTCAATTTTTTTAATGTGGGACCTGTTGAAGAAAAATTATTAAGTTGATTCAATGTTTTACTTTTTACAGTGTTCTCATCAACCCATAAAGACCCAGCACTACTGTTATGTCAGTTCTCAAATGAACTTTTTTCTACATCTAACCTTTTTTAAAATAACTTATCACTATTAATTTATAATATCCTGTGTATTTTGTATGTTATCAGTATAAATCATGCATTTTCCTGTATTTAATTCACTGATCATAAGATAAGATAGCAGATATGACCACTTTGAACGTTCAGAGGCTCTGTAGTTACCATGGAAACACCGTCATCTTCTCCAACACTGATTCACCAGTAAAACCACTGGAGTTGGATCGATGACAGTGGATGGACACATAAGGTTTATATTCAGCTGTGATAAATTCTGTTGAAAAAGTCACATTTTCTTCACATTTCTCTGTTCTTGATGTTATGACAATTTACTTTAATTTAAGCTTTTATGAACATCTATGTGACCGTTAAATTAAATATGGGAAAATACGTGATTTTTATTGAAGAAATACAAATTACAGAAGATAATATTATGATAAATGATGATAAATCACTTAAGAAATGTTAAATCAACCCGTAAAAATGCAAATATCCATCACTGACCAAAAGCATCTACTAATATAAACTGTTAAATAAATACCTGCTGATCCACTAATCCTATCAAAAATGTAAATAATTGGTGTAGAATACAGTTTGTCATCTTTTCATCGTCATCAGATATGACCCATTTGGAAGTTCAGAGGCTCTGTAGTTACCATGGAAACACTCATCTTCTACAACACTGATTCACCAGTAAAACCACTGGAGTTGGATTAATGACAGTGGAAGGATACACTGGGTTTATGTTCAGTTAATGATCAATTTTGTTGAAAAACTCACACTATCTTCATTTTTCTCAACTTTAATCTGAGCTTTCATGAACATCTACGTACCCAGTGAGTTAAGTATGGGAAAATACGTGATTTTTATTGAAGAAATGCAAAATACAGAAGATAATATGATGATAAATGGTGATAAATCAGTTAAGGAAGATTAAATAAAGAGAAAAATTAAATTTGGAACTGCCGCAGAAGTCACACTGGGTCTTTATGGGTTAATCTGAGCTTTTATAAACATCTACATGATCAGTGAATGAAATACAGGAAAATACATGATTTATACTGATAAAATACAAAATACACAGGATATTATAAATACAAAGTGGATGAATTATTTTAAAAAGGTTAGATGTAGTGAAAAGTTCATGTGAGAACTGACATCACAGTAGTGCTGGGTCTTTATGGGTTAATGAGTACACTGTGAAAAGTAAAACATTGAATCAACTTCAAATGTTTTCTTCAATAGGTCACACAAAAAAATTAGTAGTGTGAACCAAATTAAATGACAGTACATTACAGTTAATGTAATGTCATTTGGTTCACTCGACTAATTTAAAAAAAAAAAAGTGTGACCTATTGAAGAATTTTTTTTAACGTTGATTCAATGTTTCACTTTTTACAGTGTAGTTTGTTGTGTTTCTACAAGCTCTCACCATATAATAGCTTTGTTTTTCAGTTTGTGAAGTACATGTTTATATTTAAACATTTCTATTCTAGATAACTGCTGCTTACACTATAAAGCTCAGCTGAAGGATAGCCCTAAGTAGAACCTTCGCTGTTGAAGATGGTGTCTTCTCCAAGCCCAGTCTACTGTCCTCGCGTCTTCACAACCTTGGTAAACGTCACTTCTAACCCACTCAACTCCACACTCAAGATCAGCCCATTGAGTGTTTTTGTCATCTCCCTCCACGGCTTGTTCTCATCCATCGGCATTGTGGAAAACCTCCTCATCCTCGGCATCGTGGGCTTCCACGTGCGTCGCTCCGTGATCAGCATCTGGATCCTGAACCTTGCGGCGTCCGACCTTCTGGCGACGGCCTCCCTGCCCTTCTTCACCGCCTACATGGCAAGTGGTAACACATGGACGCTGGGCAACCCCTTCTGCCGCCTCCACTCCTCCGTCTTCTTCCTGAACATGTTCGTCAGCAGCTTCCTGCTGGCGGCCATTTCTATGGATCGCTGCTTGGTGGTGTTGAAACCGGTGTGGGCCCAGAACCACAGGAACACGGCTTTAGTGGGGAAAGTCTGTGGAGTGATCTGGGCTTTGGCTGTTTTGTGCACAATCCCCTTCTACCTGTTCCGTGACACCATTGTTGATACAAATGGTCGGATCAAGTGTTACTACAATTACGCTCAGCTGCTCCCAGGTCAACCCTTCGACCTGGAGTCTTTATGTAAGAGGCGTGAGGAAGCGTTTGCCTTCATGAAGTTCTTCCTAGCCTTCGTGATTCCGTTGCTAATCATCATCGTCAGCTACATTGCCGTGAATACCAACTTGGCACGCAGAGGCTGCCGTCGCCCTTATCGGTTTGTCCGGCTTGTTGTGGCCGTGGTGGTGAGCTTCATCATCTGCTGGGCTCCTTACCACATCTTGAGCGTCATGGAGGTGTTGACCCCCAGGAATCATCCCTCGCAGCGGATTGTAGCCCGTGGCCTCCCGCCTGCAGCAACTATCGGCTTCCTCAACAGCATCCTCAACCCAGTTCTGTACGTATTCAGCTGCCCAGACCTGTGCAGTAAGATAAGGCATTCTCTGAGTGCAGTGATGGAGAGCGTTCTGGCTGAGGATCTGGTGGAGCTGGCCAGGCGCCGCAGCACCGCTCATAGCTCTATTAATACTACAGAAGTTGTGCTAAAGTCACGAAATTCCATTACGGCATTGTGTCTGAAAGGAGAACCAGAGATGAACGAAGAGCTTTCAACTCCTCATGAGAACTGAACAAAAGAAAAAAACAAAAGAAGAACAAAAGAAGATACCATCAAGTCACAAATACTGGCTGGTATTCAGGCTTCCTGTGGGGTCTTTAACCCCTTGATGCCGATTGTTGCAAATTCGCATCAAAAATCCCTGCTCCAAAATGTAACCAAAATACTATCTTCTGCAAGTCAATTTTTTTTTTCCACAACTGGAAATCAACTCAGGTGTGAAGGGATTAAAAATCTTGAATTAACAAATCTGCATTTAATATCTTAAAAATGTCTTTATTAGGTAATAAATTTAATAGGTCTTGGTCACAGGTGTCAAACATGTGGCCCAAGGGCAAAATGTGGCCCTCCAAAGGGTTCAATCTGGCCCCTGGGATGAATTTGTGAAATACAAAAAATTTCACTGAAGATGTGAACAATCAAGGATGTTCAAATCACTTTAGGTCAATTCACTCTAAAGTGGGTCAGACCAGTAAAATACTATCATAATAACCTGTAAATAATGAAAACTGCATTTTCTTCTCTTTGTTTTAGTTTGATAAAAAGCTAAATTAAAGTAAAATGCAGTTTGTCATCTTTTCATGGTCATCAGATATGACCCATTTGGATGTTCAGAGGCTCCGTAGTTACCACAGAAACACCATCATCTTGTACAACATTGATTCACCAGTAAAACCAGTGGCGTTAGATTAATAATAGTGGATGGAGTCACTGGGTTTATATTCAGTTAATGATAAATTTTGCTGAAAGTCACATTTTCTTTATTTTTCTCTGTTCTTGATATTATGACAATGAACTTTAATCTGAGCTTTGATGAACATCTACATGACCAGTAAATTAAATATGGGAAAATACATGATTTTTATTGAAGAAATGCAAAATACAGAAGATAATAATATGATAAATGGTGGTGAATCACTTAAGGAAGATTAAATAAAGAGAAAAATTTATTTTGGAACTGCCGCAAAAGTCCCACTGGGTCTTTATGGGTTAACCCCAATCAGATCAGTAAAATACTATCATAATAACCTATAAATAATGAAAACTGCAATTCTTTCTCTTTGTTTTAGTTTAAGAAAAACTGAAATTACACGAAAATGTTTACATTTACAGATTAACCTTTGATAAAGAAAAGGTGAATAACCTGAAATCTCTTAATAGAAGTATGTGTAATTTTAATCATATTCTGCCTGTTATTTAATGTTTTGTGTACTTGTATATCCACTGTGATCTGTAAGTTGTAATTCACATGTGTAAATGATAAAATAAGGTGTTATATTGTTAACATTGCACTTATTTTACTTGAGAATTTTCAGGTTGTTCATATTTGTTCATGTCATGTTCAAGTACGATTCATTGATGTAAATATTTTCATTACAGAATTTTATTTTTTCCACTCAAAACTTATTCTATTATTACCTCCGCCCAGGAGGTATTGTGATCGCCCGAGTTTGTGTCTGTGTTTGTTTTTGTTCGTTCGCTGCAGCAACTTTAGCCGGCCAAAAGGGGGCGGAGGTCTGCACTCTCTGAGTGCTTTTCTGGTTTATATTATTTTGCTGGTCCCGCCCACTTTATACCATATTAGGCTGTATGTGGCCCCTGAGCTAAAATGAGTTTGACACCCCTGATCTAGGTCTTATGTCATGTTGCCATAAACTTGTTGGCTGTATTGTGTTTAAATGTGTCTATTAAGTGTGAGATTCTGGAAAGAAAGTAACATTAGTCTACTCAGTTCCACCTGTTCCAACCTGATAATTGATATTGAAATTAGGAACCAGTTACAGTTAAGTTGAAATAATCACAGAACATTCATCCCATAATGTGCAGCTGTTAGTCATGTGCATGTTGCCTGAGAAAGCTGACTTCGGGACATTTAAGGGGTGGATCATAAGTGAAAAGTAAACATGAGGAAGTGTAAATTTAATAAGAAAACACATTGTCAACCTGGTTGACACAAGTGGAGGGGGACAGGTTTGGAGTTTGCGGTACCTTGGGAATTAAATCAATCTGATTCTGAACAATGTGAATCCAGGCAATAGAATATATAAGTATGTTTTCCCTAAATTCTAAGAATCATGAATTTTTGCCAGTTTGACAATGAAATGGGCATTAACCCTTTCATGCACAGTACACAGCTGTTCAAAGGTGTACTCTGATATATTCATGGATTTATCGTTTAAGTTCCACCTCAGCCAACACAGTGGACCATTTATTACTTTTCTAAATATATGAGAGAACATTATATCCAAAAATAAAACAGAAATAATTTTTATTTTAGTTTTAAAAGACATTAATTCATGGTAACAGAGTAAGGTGTTTGTTCAGTGTGATGCACCAGAATAATAGCAATATTCAGATTTTATTACATATGGATCAAATGATCAGTTTGTGGCCACATATGTTTCATTACTATATTTAATACACATCTGTCTGATGTTTTTAACCCTTTCATGTATAGTGGTCACTACAGCTGTTCTCTTATAAATTCATGGATTTGTTGTTTTAGTTCCATATCAGCCAACACACTTACACCACATTAATGCATCATCTCAAACACTGACATTCATACCATTACTGTAACTTTGCTGTTATAGAAAAACCTGATCTACAGTAACATGTTTGAGTGTAAAAAAAAAAAAAAAAAAAAATGTCATTAGACTGTAATTAACTTCTTTTTTTTTGGTCAAAAAGTTTTTGCTTGTTTTTGCATATTATCACTATTATATTAAAATATTTTTATGTCATAGTTTTCACACAGTATATCAGTAAATACATTTTTTGTGCATCTAAAATTTATGGATGTCCAGCTGAGTGGACATTTTTGTAACTCCAGGAAACATCGGTTCATAAAAAAATCAGTCACATTGTTTTTGGTTTTTATTTTTTGTTTGTTTTTTCATGCCTACAGAGGAATAAAAACACTCAGGAAAAAAAAAAATCTTGATTAACCCTTTCATGCATGAATTATGAGAGTCTTAATCTAGATTTTTTTTCCTGAGCATTCATTTTCCTCTTTAGGTATGCAAAACAATACTATGTCATTGCAGTTTTTCTTATGAACCTATTTTTCAAGGAGTTGTAAAAATGTCCCCTCAGCTGGACACCATGTGTTTAGTTTGTGAAGAAAAGAAACGTGTATTTATTGATATGCTGTGTGAAACAAAAACACTTTTAATGCTACTAATCTGATGCAGAGTCCTGCACGGTTCTGATTTTAACAAAACCACAACTGCCTGTACTCATCATATTTAAACCCGCATCCGACCCGTTTTCTGACAGAAAACGATATCCGAACCGAACCGGAATGAGAATCAGTCAGATAGCCAATATTAAATACAAACATTTATTGCCACAACAATTGAACAGTGACCTGTGCAACTTCAGTTGAAGGCAGAGCCAAATGAAAATGTTCCTTAACATAGAGTTTTTTGGCACATGATGTTTTGTAGCCTAATGTAAACTGAAAATTAGACCCTCACTCTCCTGCGTCCAACCCGACCCGAACCCGACACAGCACAAAATGTTTCGCATGTTTCATTGAAATTTGCGGTTCACCCACCAGTACCCGGACCTGTGCAGGACTCTGATCTGATGTTTTCTCATATTTTAACATACTCAAATACTAGTCATTACTCACTTCATGGAGATAATATGCAAAAAAACATTTTTTTTGGTTTAAAAAAACTATTAATTATAGTCTAATAACGATAACAAGAAATTGATTTACACTTAAATATGTTTCTGCAGATCAGGTTTATGAAGAACAGCAAAGTTACAGTAATGCTATAAATGCATGAGCGTCCACTGAGTTGGCTGATATGGAACTAAAACAATAAAGCCTAGGAATCTACAAAAGAACAGCTGTAGAATAGCTGTCCACTGTAGGGACCAGTATGTATGAAAGGGTTAAGGTTCTCCCAATAATTCATACATGAAAGGGTTAATTTCTGTTCTAAGTAGTTTTACAAAGGTTTTAAAAAGTCTTACACTGAACTCGTAGAAACCTTTAGGAACCCTGGTTATTCTCTTCATTTATGCAGAAAACTGAGCCTTTATAGAACGTTTCTTAACCTATTGTGATCAAATACCCGCTTACATCATTGTGAGTCTTCTGCCACTCACCACTCCTTAAAGAGTTTCGTGACCATTTGCATTGGGTGGGGGGTAAGTGATGCAACCAATCTTAATGCAGAAGCATGACATGTAAATACACCACTGACTTTACAGGCTGTTGTGATAAATAACTGGAACAAACACCCCCCATTTCTGTTTGAGCAACCCCCTCTTGATTTTTTTTTTTTTTTGTGGGTAAGGAATCAAATATGGTAACTTCATTGACCTTGATTTTCTACATGATAATAAAAAATGTTGAAAAATGTCACAAAAGTAATAGTCTTTCCCCTATCTCACTCTGAACACCCCCCACCGATGTTGTCCAAACACCCTTGGGGGGTGGAAAGTTATGCAAGAGCTTTTTAGGACATATGCATTAGTTCCTATTGTATTTCAACTACTGGGTCATGACCTAAAAGGGGGTCGGGAACTCATTTTGAATGGGTTGCAGGCTGTGTGGTAAAAAATTTTAACTGCTGAGTTATTTGACGTCGACCACATGTGCATAAAGCCGGCCAAAAAACATGAAAAAGAAACATCAAAATAGCAGCCTGTAAGTGTTTCCACTGGCCTTATTTTGATGTGGAAACAAATATTTGTCATTTTTAGTAAAGTCAGCGGAATCTGATTGGGATGTTTAGTCCGTTTATTCTGACAAAAATACACTCAGTGGATGAAAATGTATATATTGCAAGAAAATAGCTCAGTTTGCTTCCTGGCTTATTATCATTATTATAAAAAAACAAAAAAAACCCAAAACATTTGCTTATTATGAATTCTACAAAAGTAGGCCATGATTTAATGACCAGGGAAACATTTTTTTTTCCATGAGACAAAGTGAGGTTTCTGGTGGTTTTAACTTTTAACTTTGATGGAAAATGCACAAAGTTCTATGACTGTAACTTTAAACTGCTTTGCATAATAGATGATCTGAACTGGAAAACTGAGCTGAAAGTGTATTTTATATTTAGCTTTTCATTTGAGCTGATAATTTGGTTCTAATGTCATTTGATCATGTATTATTTTCTAGAGACTGGTGTTTATTTGTTATCAGCAGTCACATGCATTTGGGAAGAGTGATATGAGTCAAATGTTGAATTGACAAGTGTACACTGTAAAAAGTAAAACATTGAATCAAATTTTTCTTAAAAAAATTAGTTGAGTGAACCAAATTAAATGACAGTAAATGTAATTTAATTTGGTTCACTCAACTAATTTTTTTACACCTATTGAAGAAAAAATTTGAAGTTAATTCAATGTTTTTCTTTTTACAGTGTATATACTGTCAAATAATTCAATGCATACAGATTTTATTGCATTACTTTGTGAGCTAAGACTTTGCAGATACATGAAATGTCATTCTGCGGGGCAAACATCCCTAATCAGACTGCAGTAGTATAGTGAATCAGCTCATTGTGTTCATACTAGAGCACAGACTGTATGTTTGTTTGTTTTTTTTGTATTGTATATCTGCCTCTGCGTTCAATAATCCAATATATTAATATAATGTCTGTATGATTTTTGAATCGAAATAAATTTTACTCACAGTTTCATGCTTGGATTTTATTTCTTTATTTTTGTACTGATGTATGCTCATTAAAAAAACAAACAAAAAAAACCCTAACAAACAAACAAACAAAAAAACAAAAACCCGGACACCAATTAGGAAATTAAACATGATTCCTTAATTGTTATAAATATGGTATAAAAAGTTTTAAAAAGTGCAAAAAGTGTTAAAAAAAATTGTGATTAAAAAATGTCCTTGGTGCTTCACTTTCAGGAACAAATAAACAAATGAAAAATAAGGTCAGATAAATCCCACACTGTACTTAAGACATGACAGTATTTCCATTTGAGGCCAGTTTTGCTTCATACTGTAAAAAGTAAAACACCAAATCAACTTAAAATTTTTCGGTCACACATAAAAAAAATTACGTGAGTGAACCAAATTCAATAAAATACATTAAATTACCTTGAATGTAATTTAATTTGGTTCACTCAACTAATTTTTTTATGTGTGACCTAATAAAGAAATTTTTTTAAGTTGAGTCAATGTTTTACTTTTTACAGTGCACTTCATTATTTCCATCTTTATAAAGTATAAAATATGACAGATGAACCAACACTAATCATCAGTGTTTCTTTCATCGAATGAAGATCAAATTGATGTTGACATTGCTTCTCTGAGGTACATGTTTACATGTTCACCTTATTCTGCCCCGCCCCTTTTAACTACTTTTTTTTCCTTCCACTTTGTGTTGGAACTTCCGGCTTAACCAGGATTAACACTATCTTAAAGCATTTACTCCTAAACTACATCATTAAAAAAAATGTTTAAACCATGTATTAACAAGCAGTCAGTAACAGAATGTTAGTTTCTAGCAGCAAATGTAGCAGCATCTACTTCAGCAAACTCCCATTAGGGCAAACTTTATGTGAATTTACCTGATCTCCTTACAAGCTGTCGGTGCGGATGTCGCTCTGGAGCTTCATAGCCAAGCCATTTCTCGGAATATGAGTGCTGGATTATAAGTTTCCCATCCACGAAGTGAAACAAACAGACATATGGCTTTTTCTGTGTTTTTTTTTAAGTTAAGCACCCTCAACCTAAGACGCCTTTCTTCTTCACTGTGAGGAGGTGGATAAAGATTAAAAGCCGGCCCACAAACTGCGTCATGAGCTGCTCTCGATGTGATTCGTTGAAGTAGGACGGCATTGGTTTCTCCAATCAGGGCGAATGTTTTTGAATGAGAACCCCGCTTCAGCAGAGCTAGGCTTATGAAGGACTCCCAGATGAATTGTAACAATTCATCTGGTGGCAATCAGGTTAGGAAACATCAAGTAAAAGTAAAAATCTTTTCTGAATTAAAAAAAACAATTCCAATTTACTTATAATGGGTGAAATTTCAAATGTCTGTAGTAGCAAAAGTATTGGGTGAATTTATAACAAATGGGGTTTAGAGATTGCCAGTGACCAGAATAGATCTCATTACATTTTGGAGACAGTAGGTCAGAGTTCAAATTTTTATGATTTTTTACTTCAAAATAGGTGAAATATGTGCAAGGGATGGGGTTTGTTGTGCCTGGAACCACTTGTTAACTTTGAATTTACTCACTGGAATTTAGTTTTCATGAACATCTACATGATCTGTGAATTAAATAAAGGAAAATATATAATTTACACCAAAAAATGCAAAATGCAGATAATAATATTATAAAACAAATTAAAGAGCAAGATCAAGATTTACTTTATTGTCATTGCACATATTTCAGAGCAACGAAATTACCTTCCAGTTATAACTGACTGAGATTACATTGAACAACAGGACATATGGGAATACGGATACAGTTGTACTGACGAATGTGCTCCATGTTTGCAGAATGAAAGACAAAAATGGAACATTGGGATTTGAGGAGAGAAAAAAGACAAATATCATCCTGTAGTCGAAAAACTTTGCAGGGTGTTATTTGTGGAAAAAAACCCAACACACACACAAAAAAAAACATGCTTCTGCATGAAGCCCAAAATGACAACAATTAAACACAGGACCAAACAATTGCAAATTGGTGATAAATCAGTTTAGAAAAGTAGAAATAGAGAAAAATTCATTTGGGAACTGCCACAAAAGGAACACCGGGCCTTTATGGGTTAAAATAGCACTGAATTTGAGGTTCAGAGTTCATTTAAGTCATAAAATAGTTACACAGGCACTTCCCGTGGGTGGCTTTGATATAAAACAGCAGTGGTTTTGTCTGTGGTTAAATCCAGTTTATATTGCTAGGAGGTTATTATGTCCTGTTTCATTCTGCCTCTGCGTGACAGAGTGGACTCTGGGGCTGAGCATCATTGTTTTGTGGGTGTTGTGGCCCCTTCCCAAACAAGGCAGGGACCTCTGCAGCTCCAGTCGCGCGTCTGGACACAGGAAGATGTAGAAGAGAGGATCCAGCAGAGTGTTGAGGCTGGTCAGACCGTAGCACAGACGGTAGACCAGGAAAATGGAACGCTCCAATCCACACGGCTTATCCGTCAGTAGCAAAGACACAAACCTGTACCCACCGACCAGATGGTACGGCCCAAACACAGCAATGAAGTTTATGGTGATGACAACCAGGATGCCTACAATTTTGTGGCGCTCATGGTCAGAGAGGGAAGGAGATCGTCTGAGTGTCACCCCGATATGGGCGGACGTGTACCTGAAGGAGGAAGCAGAGATACAGATTAAAACGTTGGTTTCCTCTGTGACGTGTGTACGACTTTCACATTCACTGCTTTTATTTTTGTGTCTATTAATCATTCATTCTGCACATAACATCAACACACCTGCAGTTTTAACTCTTTATAGGGCATTTTGTGACATTTTTCAACATTTTTTATTGTCACGTAGAAAATCAAGGTCAATGAAGTTACCATATTTGGTTCCTTGCCCATAAATGGCAAAAAAGAAGACAAAAAAAGTCAAGAACTACATATAAAAATTCTAGAAAACCACATGTAAGGTGAAAGGAACGTGTATTTTAGAACATTAGACCAATATAAGTACTGATCCAGACCCTTGTCCACATCCACATGATGCCTTTGAACATCATTCCTTACATTAGTACCACTACTACATCATTACATTAGTACCATTACTTCATGGTACCTGACAAAGCAGGTCCACTCACTGTTCATGCAGAGGTAGACCTTACAGACCCTGTTGACCACATTAGACCTCAGATTGGTTCCTCACTGTCCTCACTAGAACTGCTGCTGTCACTGTCTTGTAATGTGTATATTTTCAGAATTGATTTAAAGATTTTACTGATCACTTTAAAACGTAAATGGGCCCGGCCCCTTGCTTGATAAATGACATGCTTGTCAGCTGTAAGCCACTACGCAGCCTTAGATCCTGGGGTGGAGGGCTCCTGGCTGTTCCAAAGTTGAGGCTTAAATCCAAAGGTGGCCACGCCTTCCCCATCAGGGCCCCTCAACTTTGGAACAGCCTGCCCGAGGAGATAAGGCTGTGGAATCAGTGACATTTTTAAACAATCTTAAAACACATTTTTATAGACTTGCCTCTGTGATGTTGACCCTGTTTACGTTGAATATTCAATTTTCAATTTTATCCTGTTTTAGTTATTTATTTATATGTCATATGTGATGTTTTATTCCATTCCTTCATTTTTGCATTGGTTTTACAGCCTCATATTATGTTATTTCTGCCCTCTCTACTTCAATGGATTCACATGTTTGCAGAGTGTCATATTTTCATGTTTGCTGTACATATCTCTTTTATCATGTTGTTCCTGTTTTAATGTCTTTATTTGCATTGTGTATTCTGCTGCTCCTTCTGCTTTGTCTGTTGATGCATTTTGTGAACTGAGTTTGTAAAAGTGCTATATAAATAAAGTTATTATGTATGTGGAAATGACCAAAAATAGCCACTTTCCTGATCTTTCCTGTGTGGATTGTATCTTTTTATCCTTTTTAACACATCACTTAGACACAGGGCAAAAGCGGTTCCTGTGTTGTGTACTGACAGGCAGCGTCATTTGACCACAGAATGTTGAGACACTGTTACACAATGCTGACTGTAAACTAAAGCACAGGATGTTCACTGGTGTTTTAACTCACCCCAGTATGCTACATGGCAGCAGGAAGCCTAGAGCCACTGTGGTGATCTTGAAATGAGCATATCTGGGGCTGACGGGGTACTGTTCCAGACACAGGAGCCTGTCGGAGTCAAACACAGACGGCAGCAGCCCACACAGACAGAAAAGGAATGTCAGAGTCCACACGGCCAAGCCCATCACCGCTGCCACCCTGACGGTCCGCACCCGGCGGCTGCTCAGTGGGTACACGATGGCCAGGCAGCGGTCCAGTGCTATCAGGCAGAGGAACATGACGCTGGCGTAGACGTTCACATAAAACACATAGCCGACCAGCTCACAGGTTAACTGTCCGTAGGGCCAGCGATGCCCACCTTGAAGGTAAAGGATCCACAGCGGCAGAGTGAGCAGCTGCAGGAGGTCAGACAGCAGCAGGTTGAGGATGTAAACCAGCTGACAGCCTCCAGTGCCTGAGCGGCCCAGGTGGTATAGTCCCCAGAGGGACAGCAGGTTACTGGGGAGACCCAAGGAGAAGATCACGCCATAGATACAGGTCAGCCCCAAAGTGTCTGTGTTCAAAGGGAGGTTACAGGTGTCATTGGACATGTCTCTGTTAGTCAAACAGCTGACATTGGAGACTGCATGCACACACTGATTAATGCTCATGGGGTGATGAAGTGATTAGAATGACCCATTCATAAGCCAAACAAAAAGCACAAAACATGTTGTCCATATTATACTTCTAAATGCATTTTCCAGTGGGTAGTGTCCAGTTTGGCTTTTGTTCTGTCAGTCAACTGATCTTCAAATCATCCAAGATCCATCAGACGAAGCAAACTTGCACAGTAGAGACTAAGAGTATAATCAGGCGCTTCAGTATCAGCCGGTGCATGAGGAATTACACTATTAATGTCCAACTCCGCTTAGATGTCAGCGCTGTGAGAGAGACACGAGGCAACGCTGCCGCTCTGCAGCTGGATGACCTGCACTGAACAAATGTTGGGAACACGGTGTCTCGACCAAGCCTTGTCTATTCTATGATCGTTTCCTCCACAGGAAACCCACTTCTTCAGCTTTAAAGGCAACATCCTGAGGCAGGAGAACGCCTTTCTGACCCAGAACAAAAACATACTCCCTCTCTCTGGATCCTGCTCTCTCACTCTAGTAGTAGACAGGATGATTGAAGTGGACAGGGGGAGGACCTGATGTAGGGTGTCCACTAATGCCCTTAAGTTGTTGGTCATGTGCCAATGACAATATGCACTCCCTGGTTATGCTCGCTCTAAACCAGTGTTTTTCAGCCTTGGGGTCGCCTGGAATTCAAGTGGGGTCTCCTGAAATTTCTAGTTATAGATAAAAAAATAAAAAAAAAACTAAACAAAACAACAACTTATAAAAATATATGGTGAGTTGAGAAACAATCACAATCCATAAAAGACAAACTGAAGCACTGTGGTACTGTTTATGTGTCACATGTTCACTGTGGTACTGTTCATGTGTCCCATGTTCACTGCGGTACTGTTTATGTGTCACATGTTCACTGCGGTACTGTTTATGTGTCACATGTTCACTGCGGTACTGTTTATGTGTCAAATGGAGGTTTAACTGCTGCTTTTGACACAGTGGACCATGAGCTTTTAATTTGTCGTTTAAAACAGTGGGTGGGTATCAGGGGCGCAGCACTGGACTGGTTCAGGTCATACTTGGCTGACTGAACCTTCTGCATCAGCCTTGGTGACTCTGTGTCCTCCTCTGCTCGCTTCTCATGTGGGGTCCCACAGGGTTCAGTTTTAGGTGCTCTTCTTTTCTCTCTTTACCTGCTTCCACTTGGGTCCATACTGAGGAAACATGGTATTGCCTTCCATTGTTACGCAGAATACAGTCAGATATATGTCCCACTCAGAAAAAGTGATGAATCTGCTGTCAAACCTCTGCTCAAGTGTCTTGAGGACATAAAGGCCTGGATGGCGAAAATTTTTTAAAAGTTTAATGAAAAAAAAAAGACAGATGTGATGGTTTTTGGTGGCACCACTGTGCCCCCCCCCCTTTTAAATCTTGGCCCCTTGGCCCAGTTTGTTAAGCCTACCATCACAAACCTGGAAGTCAAAGTGGATGCCGTCCTCAGGTTTGACTGTCAGATCAATTCTGTAGCTAAAGCGAGCTTTTTCCAGTTGAGGCAGCTGGCTAAAATTAAACCTTTTCTTTCACAGCAGCACTTTGACATTGGCATTCATGCCTTTGTGAGCACCAGGCTGGACTACTGTAATGCACTTTATGTGGGGGCTAGTGGTTCCTCGGTTGCCCGTCTTCAGATGGTGCAAAACGCTGCTGCTCGTCTTTTAACCAACACGTAAACACGAACACATGTCACCGGTTTTAGCCTCACTGCACTGGCTGCCCATATGTTTTAGGATTGGTTTTAAAATTCTTTCATTTACTTTTAAATCCCTCCATGGCCTTGCCCCGCCCTACCTTTCCGAGCTGCTGCAGGCTTATGATCCGCCCTGCTCTCTCAGGTCAGCTGACCACTGCTCCTGAGGGTTCCTACGACTAAACATAAGTTCAGGGGTGAGCATGCCTTTACCGCAGCAGCTCCTAAACTATGGAACGAGCTCCCTGTCCATATCAGACAGGCCTCCTCTGTCTGTTTTTAAATCCCTTCTTAAAACCCGTTTTTTCTCCTTGGCTTTTGAAACCATGTGATATGTTTTAAATGTATTGTTCTTATTCAGCTGGTTTATTTGGTGCTGGTTTTATTGTTCCTGTTTTAATTTGTTGTTTTTAATCGTACAGATTCTATTGTTAAAAAAAAATCTATTTCTGTATTTTACACTTGTTATTGTTTTATTCTCTGTACAGCACTTTGGTCCATTGTGGTTGTTTTAAAGCGCATTTTTGGATAGGATAGAGTGAAAAAAGTAAAATTATGGAATGAAAATGTTTCCATCTACAAACTATCCTTTCAAACAATGTAAATAGCATGAACAAACTGAAAAATAAGTGTAATTTTAACAATATTATGCTTC
>JAQQZY010000011.1:5425414-5440149 GCA_030068375.1 Ostorhinchus rueppellii | reverse complement strand
TGTGTGTGTGTGTGTGTGTGTATGTATGTATGTATATATAAAAGGCCAGTCTGTAAATGTAAACATTTTTGTGTAATATCATTTTTTTACACTAAAACAAAGAGAAAATTTTGCAGTTTCATTATTTATAGGTTATTATGATAGTATTTTACTGTTTCTGATCCACTTTAGATTGAATTCACCTTAAATCCTTAATTGTTCATATCTTCAGTGTCATTTTTACATTTCACAAATTCATCCCAGGGGCCAGATTGAACCCTTTGATGGGTCAGATTTGGCCCCTGGGCCATATGTTTGACACCTGAGTTATAGAAGATGACAGTGTTTCCATGGTAACTACAGCACCTCAGAACGTCCAAATGGCTCATATATGATGACCATGAAAAGATGATAAACTGTATTTTATCCAGATTATTTCCATGTGTTGGTAGAATTCGTGGATGAACAGCTGTTAAACAGTTTGAATCAGTTTGGATGTTTAGGTCTTTAAGGGTTAAACACGACTTCCTCCTGACATGAGTTACTGTTTAACTCTCCTTCTCAGTTAAATGGTAAATTCTAATGGATCCTTCCCTTCCTCTGGTGCCTTGGGGTTAACCTGCCAAGCCATGGGAATTATTTACTTTTCCTTTCTGGGCAAATTTGAGTCTGGTTGGAAATATGTCAAAAGTTTCCTTAAGATACTGAATATGATCATGACTCACCTGTGGAAGGTTTTCACAGACGTAAAACTCCTCACAGATCCACAGAACGGGCCCAGATGCATCTCCTTTAACGTCTTTCCACTTTGGATTTCACATTTGTTCACGTGTGCTTTTTTTTCTCGACTGCAGTGTTTTGGGATAAATAAGACAGTGTCAGTTCAACAGTGTGCTGTGTTCCCATGACGTTAAGTTCGCTGACCTGCAGCCCAGTTTATTTAGTGACAAACCTGTTTATGCCTAACCAGATACACACTGAGTTTTAGATAACATGGTGTACCTTTTCTAAACCTCAGTGTGAATTTTTGGAGCTACTGTTTCTGTAGAAATAAACAAGCTGATAAGATATTCAGTTTAGAATGTTCCCATAGTATCTGGAAAAGAATCTATTGACTCTGTTAATATTTTCTTTTTTTCTTTCTTTAAAAAAAAAAAATACTTTCAACACAGTTCAATAATATGGGGCTAAAATGCTCTTCGCCTTTTCACTGTCATCAGATATGACGTGTTTGGATTTTCAGATGATCTGTAACAAACATGAAACACCATTTTCTGCCTCATTCAATAGAACAGACCTTTTTTTAAAAAAACAAAAAAACAAATATGTATCTTTATTGAATTTTTTTAACACATTATATGTCTTTTCTGATATGAATTGGGTTTCGCTTGAGCATAAACCCCCAAAAGCACAAGTTCCCCCCTCCTCATCACCTTTTTTCAGGTCATACACTGACAAAAATCACTCATATTCATTGTTTACATCTTCCAAAAATCAATAAAATCTCCCTGAATCACCTGGATTTTGAAACTGTAATGAAAGTAAGTAAAATAATAATTGACAGACAACAATAACTAATAGTGACTTGAATTCTTGCCAACATACATTTCTGTTTGTCTGGTACATAATCAAACATCTTTTAAAAATTAGAAAAAGAGGGTATGGTCTCATTTTTTAAAATTATGATGATGAGATATTAAGCCTTCATTCTGAAAATTAGAGAAATTAATTCCATGTCTTGTGGAAGATGAGAGTTTTTCTTTTAATTGTGTATGTGACCCTTTCAATAGTTCTGCAGGATGACAATAAAACAAAACAGAATCTGTATTTTGTCAGTAGTAGTGCTGTCACACACAGAGACATGCCTTTAACCCGGCACTAGATCATGCATCACACACGCTGAATGCTCGGAGCAGTGGGCTCGCTGTGTCAGGTGTCCATGGAGCAAATGGGGGGGGTTAAGTGCCTTGCTAAAGGGCACACTAGCTATCTAAGCCCTGGCTGCCCCCTGATAGGACAAACTTTCTCAAATCAGGGTACATGCACCCCTAGGGGTACTTGGAAGGAGTTCAACGGGCAATACATTAAATAATCCATTATGTACTGAATACGAAATAAAAAATAAGGTTTAATTAATTAATTAATTAATAATAATTAAATGTAATACAATAAATACATTCATGTAATAAAACTGACACTCCTGATCTTATTTCATTTCAATATTTTTTTTAAACTCAGAGCCCCCCCTAAACTTTGGCAACATTTTAAAAACAATTCTATCTTAGTTTATTATTATTATTATTATTATTATTATTATTATTATTATTATTATTATTATTATTATTCAAGATTAATTTATTGGAGTAATTAAGTAATTCTTGTTGATGAAAGGTTAATTTATTCATTCATGATCAATTCATTTATTTTTCTTATCATTGAAAAAGGAAGTTTTCAGGTTATATTTTACACACAAAATGTACTTCAAAAGATTTATTCTTTTTAATATGTTAATTTTAAATATTTGTTGTTCGTTTACAAACATTTGGAAATAAAAACGAATGCCTTTACCACAGGGATATATTTTGCCTCTTTTTTTTCCAATTAAAAATGCTGAAACAATAGTTGGGGGTACTTCACTATATAAAATAAATAGACTTCGGGGGTTCTCCACTGTGAAAGATTAGAGAACCACTGCAATAGTAGAACCCAAGAACAGAAGTTGTAGATGCTTATATTTATCTTCAGTAAATATTTTGCTGAAAAGGTCTTCAGTTTTCTTTGTTTTTTGATAACAACCTTTGAATTTACTCAGCTTTCATGAACATCTACATAGTAAATAAATGAAATATAGGGAAATACAGAAGATAGTATTATAATAAATGGTTCTAAATCGCTTAATTAAAGTTAACTATTGAGAAAATGTAATTGAATTTAAGTCACAATAAATTAAATAGAATAACATGAGAAGATTTGATTTTAGTTTAGGTTTTAGATTTTAGATAAAGTGCTATATTACACTATAAAATGTTATCACATGTGGGTTTATAGACAGACTTGAAAGGCTTAATGGAGTGAATCCTTTCCCCTATTACACTTAACCTGTTTTCTTTCCATGGGGGCTGTAGCTGGCATGCAAGATCGCACAGAGGATTAACAGAGGTGACATTCGTGGAAAAAAAGCGCTACATACAGAATGAGATCAGAGTTAACCCCAAATGACCTGCACACAGATAGACTGTGGCTAAAAACAGATACTGTTCTAAAACTGCAATTACAAAATCTGTATTTGGTATTGATTTTTACTGGTTTTATTGGTTAATGTTATTGCTGGGGTTTTTTTTTCTTTTTTATGTTAATTTTATAGCTGTTTTTATATCCTTAATCTTTTTTTTTTTTTTTGTATTTTATTGTGATTTTAATTTTGAGCTGGAGAGAGTGAAAAAGATAGAGAACTTAACTGTTGTTCTTCCCTTTGTACGTTGTTTTGGGAAAAAAGCATCTGCCAAATGCATAAATGTAAATGTAAAATGTTTAAGATAAGATGAGAGTTTATTGATCCCACCATGGGGAAATGACAGTGTTAACAGCAGTAAAAATACAAAAAGTAAAGTTCAAAATCACAAAAACAATCAAGAATGAACAGGAAATACAATAATTATTTACATATCTGCTTGTATTAATGTGATTTCTTTTAAATATGCTGTAAAAACAAACCTAAATTTGTACAAGAATACATTAGTTTTACACAAAATTGTTATCAAGTGATATTATAATCTTGTGTATGAACGGTTAGATGTAGGCAAAAAAATTCGAGACATAAAACGGTTAAGTATGTTGGTGAATTTAAGTGCTTATCATCATGTTATTTATTTTTATTCATGTTACCCTTGAAATAAAATCTGTTTTCCGAGGGAGAAATGACCAAGTGGTACATCAGTACTATACAAATGAACAAATAGAAAATAAAAGTTTCATACAATTAAAAAAACAAACAGGCTGCTATATTTGCCCAAAGACAGAGGAGGGTTAAATAGTAGCTTTATTGACAATATGTTACATCTCATAGTTTTATTGTATTATATATGTGTCACATTTGGTGTACACTGTAAAAAGTAAAACATTGAATCAAGTTAATTTTTCTTCAATAGGTATCACATAAAAAAAAATAGTTGAGTGAAACAAATCAAATTACATTCAATGCAATTTAATTTGGTTCACTCAACTAATTTTTTTAGTGCTTACCCTGAGTAGATTCAATGTTTTACTTTTTACAGTGTACAGTGCCTAACAAGGACGATGTGATGCATACTTAAAGTAGTTGTGAAATGATGTAATGTAACATGAGCTCAGTGTAGTTCGTAGTTTGCAGTTCTTTCGTGGTTTACAGAGGAGTTGAAAAAATTGGCCACTCTGATCTGCAGATGCTGCGAAAGTCTACAAATGAAAAACAGTTCAGACAAAAGCGTATTAAACAGCTTTACTGAATATTAATGGAGATGAAAGAGAAAACGTGTCTATGTCCCACCCACACATAATTTCCTTTCACTCACTGTGTCGGTTTCTTTTGCTGCAAAGGCATTTGAGCAGATCCTGTACATCTGCTGGTTCGGTGGGTAATATTGGGCGGGGACACTTCATTCTTCCATCGAATAACACTGAAATGAGAACAGAGACGGTGTTGAATTTATGTCCACATTAATCTGACCATGTTCCACTTGATTTCATTCAACTGCATAGTCACCACCACGGATGTCAAACATAAGGCCCGTGGACCAAAACCGGCCCTCCAAGGGGTCCAATACGGACCCTGGGATAAATTTGTGAAATACAAAAATGACACTGAATATATTAACACTGTCACGGCAAATGTATCATATTTGATGAGTTTTGAAGTCCTCTACATGATCAGTGCCATATATTTTTTGTTGACAAACCTGATGTATACATTTAGATACATGCAATACACAGATCACCCACCAGGGGGAAGGAGTTAATTCACCAGAGGCCTTTCCAGCAACACCACAAGACTGTCATTTATGAGAAAGGAACGAGAACTCTTACCACTTTGTAAAGGAAGTTTTTTTTCAGTTTTTCAACATGTTTAAGTCATTTTATGTTATGTTTTTGTTTGTTTAAAAATGATAATATTTGAGCATTGACACCTGATGTATCAAATATGATACAAAATTGGAACTCATACATGGAAATTGATATTTGAAAAAAGAATATTGTTGTTTGTTCAGAAGGACCAGTAAAGGCTACAGGTTTTTTTTGTTTTTTTTTAAATGGAACTTTCTGTCTGTAATGATTCAGACTTTACAGGGTTAATCTAATCATTTTCCACTTGATTTCATTCTTGTATATTCTACACCACGGATGCCAAACATACGGTCTGTGGGCTAAAACCAGCCCTCCAAGGGGTCCAATGTGGCACCTGGGACAAATTTGTGAAATACAAAAATTTCACTGACAATATTAATCATTTTAGTTCAGGTTCCACATTCAGCCAAATTCAGTCTTTAAGTGTGCTGAACCAGTAAAATACTGTCATAATAACTGTAAATAATGACAATTCCAACATTTTTGTCTTTATTGCTGAGAATATTTACATTTACAAACTATCCTTTCACAAAAAATATGAACAACCTGAGAAGTCTTAAGAGAAATGAGAGCAATTTTTTAGTTTAATTTAGTTTATTTCATATATGCAACAAAATTAAGTAATCCTACTTAATCCATATAAATAAAACACATAATAATAATAATCATCATCATAATAATAATAATAATAATAACCCATACATATATATGAAAACAAAGTATGAATCAATTTGCATATTTGAAAAACAGTTGGAGGAAGTAAAGATTATTTAATCACACCCCTTCTCCACAAAACAGTCTATAGTCAACATCATTTATGAAAAAAAAAAATCAGTCAATGAATTTTAACAATATTCTGTCTGTTACTAGATGTTTTGTGTATTTGTAGAGTCGCTGTGATCTGTAAGTTGTAATGTACATGTATAAATGAGAAGATGAGACATAGTATTGTTAAATTTGTACTTATTTTTCTTAACAAATGTCAAATTGGTCATAGTTGTTGAAGTTACTCACATTTTTAAGGGACAATTTGTAGATGTAAATATTTTCATCACATAATTTTACATTTTTCATGCTAAAACATAGAGAAAAGTTTGGAGTTTACATTATTTATGTTAGTATGTTATTATTTTACTTCACATGATGTTTGGCTGAATGTGGTTTCTGAACTAAATTGACTTTGACACCTCTTGTCTACACTGTGTGTAGCGAATTGTCTCCAAATATCACCAGGAGACGCATTATTGAGTATTACACAGTTGTGGAAAAATTATTAGACCATCCAAAGTCATCAAAAACAATGGTTATTCAATCCTAACTCCTTTTTGTATCATGTGACTAAAACAGACAGAAAAGAAAACATGGAACAAATAAAAGCACTTTTTTTGTCAAAGATATTGATGTAAGAACTGAAGTGATTTTGGTTTTTATCAAGAAAACATGGAAAATGATAGATAGCAGCTCTGAAATTAAACTACGATGAGATATTTTTGTTATATTTGTCCAAATGAATGGGCCTTTAGTTGGACCAGGCATTAAAATGAACAAGAAATTGAAGAAAACAAGGGTGGTCTAATATTTTTTTCCGCGGCTGTAAGCCTTAAAAACAGTCGTAGCAGGCTCTTATCTCTAGTGAAGGACAATCCCGAACCAAATATTTTTTCCCATTTTTTAAAAATGTATTTATTTCTTTATTTTTTTAACTGATTATGAGGAGCAATAAAGCCAACCAAAAAGGATTAAAGAAAGGGTGTCACTGACCTCTGCACCTGCACATACGTAGGTGCACGCTGCTCACATGAAATCCAGCAGACTCAACTGTAAAAGTAAAACAGGAACCATTTATGCTCAACAATAATACATCATCCATCAACCTGTTCTAACTCAGAGCATGACACAAAGTTTACATATTAGCCATGCAAGGTGAAAACTTCAATACTGTTCAAGGAAAATAAAAATGCACATCCTCTTTACCTGCGTTATCACAGAAGTTATCAACCAGAATGATGAGTAGCAAAGTCGCGCCTACGACCCTGGACATGATAACGTCGCAGTAGTTGTATTTATTCGGTTTACACTGGGATTGTCGAGTTATTGTGAGGAAAACGAAGCTACTCTGACAAATATATACCACCCCACAAAATCCAAATCTACATAGGGGTGGGATTTGATCCGTAGCAGATCGGTCTTGACAAGTCTTTGAGGGGATTTCAACTGTGGATGGATTCACCTGTAAAATGTGATGAATGTGGTGATAGCTTTTAGTCCGACAAACAGACATAATAGAGGTTTTCACATGCTATCTCCTGTTTTTTTGTGTTGTTTTTTTTTTTTTTTTTTTTAGCCTTTTCAGGTTAAACATCAACAGCAAAAATGCAAATACAAATGTAAATGTTATCTTTGCATTAGATTTATGGTTTTACTGCCATTCATGTGTCTGTTAAAAATCTAGTGTCCACAATTTTGAACAAATGGCCATTTATTTTGTGTGTTTGTGTGTGTATGTGTGTGACTTCATGGTGAAAGACAGGCAAATATTTGATTTTTGCTGTCATGGGTGAAAGGCCAAGATCTGTTGTCGTTGCTGCCCTGAAGCTGTGGAACCAGTTGTCTATACGTTGGACAGGCTCAGTCTCTGCCTGCATTTAAATCACGTCTAAAAACATACTTTTTCTCATTGGCTTTTAATCAGTGAGTGAGATGTTTCTTTAAGTTTCCTATGTTGTTTGGACCAGATTTGAATTTGTCTTTGTTTTTATGATGGCTGTATTTTCTTGGACTTAGTCCACTTTGCATCTTGTGTTATCACTGTTTTGCGTATTTTTGTCCCTTGTTTCAGGATTCGTGTACAGCACTGTGAAGCCACACATGGTAATACCTCCACGAACACACTGTCAGCTTATTGTTTTCATATCTCATTATTTCTATAAGTTTGGTGAGCAGAACATGGTCTTCAGTTACACAGTTTAGTTAATTTTGTATTTATTTATTTTAATCGTACACTGTTGTATAGGTGCGCATATATTAACAGTGTAGGGAGACCATTCAATTATTTATGTTTTCTTACATTAATCCTTGGTTCCTTTGTTTGAGTTACCGTGTGGTGGAGTGTCCTGTCACCATCCTGCTGTAGAAAAACGGCGTGGCCAAGGGTGGAGAAGCATTACATACTGCAGATGCCTCATCAGGAGAAACTATGGGCTGTAATGTCATGGGGGGATTTAATGTTATCAAAGCTTCAGTTGTATTTAGTTATAGTTAGTGTCCATTTTGTTGTCCTTTTTTTGTTTACTGGTTTGACCATATATGTTCCCCCTTTGTCTCACTTTGTTAGGTTTGTTTATTTGATGCATCAGCTTTTGTTCTCAGCCTTAGTTGCTATTATTTTTGAGTACAGTTCTGTTCTGCTCTGTTAACCTCTTTCATATACTTAATTGTTAAAACTGTCATTTATAATCATGTTTTGAATATTTTTTGGGTGAATAAATCCTGTCTCCTGCTTGTCTTACTGCTTGGTCCCGAACAAACACTTTGAACAACTGTAAAGTTTTGAAGGTGCTTTATAAGTAAAGCTGGTATGGCATTGCATGGCATGGCATGGCATGGCATGGTATGGCATGGCATGGTATGGTATGGTATGGTATGGTATGGTATGGTATGGTATGGTATGGTATGGTATGGTATGGTATGGTATGGTATGTATGCTATGCTATGCATGGCATGGCATGGCATGGTGCATATGGTATGGTATGACATGGTATGCTATGCTATGCTATGCTATGGTATGTATGCTATGCTATATTATGCTATGCTATGCTATGCTGTACTATGGCATTACATGGTATGGTGCATATGGTATGGTACGATAAAAAAATTCACAAAATGACAAGAATTTCATATTTAGAAATGTTGAGGGACATTTTTTTAAAAAAAGGAAATCATTTGTTCGAATGACTGGACAACAAATTACAGTATAATGAGGAACTGGAAGAAATATAGAGAACATCTATTCCAGTAGTGGATGAGGGAAGTTGGAAAAGTAACGTCATATGAAAGAATGTCACATAGGAAGCAGGACAAAACAGACAAATATCATTTAAGACGGAGCAAACACCTGGAATCTTTAGAGGTCAAAGACTAAAGGCCAAAAGGATTCACACTGAAAAGACAATGATCACATACCCTATGTATATTATGGTTAGACACCTGTGTGTAGACATTTATGGTGTATGTATACATTATATACATGGATACTCAAAGTTAAATATTCATTAATTCATCTTCTATCCCCGCTTTATCCTCACTAGGGTCACGGGGGTCGCATGGAGCCTATCCCAGGTACTTAAGGGCGAAGGCGGGGTACACCCTGGACAAGTCGCCAGTTCATCACAGGGCTGACATATAAAAGTTACAATATCAATATGAATATTCTTCCTAATTTACTAATGTTCTGACGTTAGTATTTGATGTGTGATGATCTGTTTGGAAAAACTTCATAAAAAAAGGCAAGTCATAAAAAAAGAAGTAGATGATCTTATCTTAGTCATCTGATTTATTCTACATAACTACTACTGTACATGTATAATGGCATATTTTAGTGCCATAAAAAGGTCCTAATTGAGAAAAAACAAACAAACAAATCTTTCTCTGAAGCCATTGTCAAATTGTTAAAAAAAAAAAAAAAAGTTAAGTGATTTTGGAGCATTTTGGGAGTATGATCTTCCAGAATGTAAGTTTCAGTTTCTATACATTTTCCATAATAAGACTGATCATATGTTGTCGTAGACATTCTTTGTGCCTCAGCTGAGGTTTGAGCTCCTGGGGTGTTTTCTAGTTCAACTTCTACGTAGCCTGGTTATGTACATTACAGTGTTACATAATAGTAATCACTTTATTATCAGTCTAGTAACAACATGTTTACACCAGGGAAATATTTACTCGTGCAAAGAGGGATCGTTTGGATAACTTACCATAGTCACAGGCTAAGAAAGGTAAGCACATTGAATCTGTTTGTTTTAGTCCTCAGGGTCCTGAATCTCCTTCCAGAAGGGAAGACGTTAGAGTGATTAGAGTTAAGGGTTGATTTTAGATTTAAGGAAAAACGTAGGGAATAAAAATGATATAAAACAGGGTAAAAGAAAATGAAAGAGCTCATTATTATTTACACTGCAAAATATAAAAACTTAGATTTAGAAGTGTTCGATAATTGATCTTGCTTTCAGAGTTAATTTCTTATTTTCAGTGTTCATACATCTGTACACATGCTCATTTCTAGATTTAACATCTGAAATCAAGAAATCTTGTCAAGTGAAATTCTCTTGCTGCGTGGACAAATATTTCACTTGTTTTCAGATTCAGATTCAGACAACTTTATTAATCCCTCATTACCCCGCCTCATTGAACATCCAAACAAACAGTGACAAACAAATGCCAAACAATATACACCAATAAATAACAGCCACCTACACATTCACCTGTCAGTACCACAGAACAGTAACAAGGCAATAAGTTAAACAGTGAATGACTCAGATGATATTAGATGAAAAAACCCACAATAAATAAGTAGAATAAACAGCTTCAGCTTCGGTCACTTCCTGGTGTTTATCAGCCTGATAGCAGAGGGAATAAATGAATGGGAGGATTTGTTTGTTTTCTTAGGGGGTGCATAGCGCCGCCCAGAAGGCATGAGAGAAAACTAGGGGTAAAAAATGTTTCCAGGCTGATCTAGGCATTCCCCTGGCTTTCTGGACCACTCGTTTCTCCTAGACAGAGTTCAGGTCCATCAGCTGAACTCCAATAACCTTTGAACAGATTTTAACAATCTGGTTCAAGCTGTTTCTGTCCTTTACTGACAGACCATGGAACCAGCAAATAAATGAAAAGGTTAAAAGACTTTGAATAAAAGAATGATAAAAACAAGATAAAATGCCCTCAGAAACACTAAAAGATTTCAGCTTCCTCAGCAAGTAGATCCTTTGTTGACTTTGTTTGACTATTGACTCTGTGTTCTGAACAAACTTTAGGTCAGACTCAAACACGGTTCCCAGGTACTTATAGGAGTCCACGATTTGAACATCTTCACCATGGATGATGCTACCTCCAGGTGAAGGTTCCCAGCCAGTTCTTCTAAAGTCGATTATGATTTCCTTGTTTTTTTGTACATTAAGGTCATCACACCATTTAACAACGGAGAAGAGATAGCAGAGCTGTGTCATCTGAGCTTTTCCCTCAGATTTAGTGTTTTTATCTTGTTTTTAGACACCCCTTTTTTGTAGTGTAACCCTTAAAGACACAAACATCTACCATCAAACCAAAGCATCTACTGATCTAAACTGTTTCATTCCTGTCGATCCACTAATTCTATCAAAACATGTAAATAATGAGTGTAAAATACTGTTTGTCGTCTTTTCACGGTCATCAGATATGACCCATTTGGACAGTCAGAGCCTTCATAGTTACCATGGAAACACTGTCATCTTCTACAACATTGATTCACCAGTAAAACCCATAGAGTTGGATCAATGACAGTGGATGGACACAGTTGTTTTTATGCTCAGTTAATGATATATTTGCTGAAGAAGTTAATTTTTCTTCATTTTTCTCAATATTCCTCAACTGTAATTTGAGCTTTTATTTACATCCTCATTATCAGCAAATTTAACCCATAAAAGCCCAGTGTGACTTTAGTGGCAGTTCCCAAGTGATTTTTTCTTCTATATTTAACCTTACTTATGGGATTTATCAACATTTATTGTAATATTATCTTCTGTACTTTGAGATTTTTCAATAAAAATCATGTATTTTCCTATATTCCAGGCTATTGTTATTTAAAAGGGGCAGGAAATATAAGATTTTCTTCGTTCTGCTCCTTTTTGAGCATGGGTGTGTACATGTTTGTTCACTTGATGATTATTGAATGTTTTGCAGATGAAATGTACAACCATGATTGAAATAAATGAATAAATGAAATGAAATATTTAATGTACTGATCATGTAGATGTTCCAAAAACAGTTTAACCGTTTTTAACCGTAAATTTAACCGTTTTTATATCAGATACAGAGACAGTTGAGGGAAAAAAAGCTGACTTTTTCCAGCAAAATATATCATTAACTGAACTTAAACCCAGTGTGTCCATCTACTGTCACTGATCCAACTCCACGGGTTTTACTGGAGAATCAATACTATAGAAAATGATGGTGTTTCCATGGTAACTACAGAGCCTCTAAATGTCCAAATGGGTCATATCTGATGATGAAAATATGATTCACTGTATTTTACTCCAATTATTTACACGCATTAATAGAATTATTGGATCAACGGGTATTAAATGGTTTAGATCAGTAGATGGTTTTAGTTGAAAAAGTCACTTTTTTTTCAGTTTTCTTTGTTTCTGATCCCATAACTCTCAAATTTAATCTGAGTTTAGATGAATATTTACATGATAAGCGAATCATAGAAAAACACATGATTTTCACTGAAAGAACACAAAATACAAGGGATAACATTATAATAAATAGAGATAAATCCCTTAAGAGAGGTTAAATATAAAGAAAAATGTCATTTGGAAAGTGCCATAAAAGTAGCACTGGGTCTTTAAGGGTTAATTATAATAAAACCTGCTTTGACGTGAGTAAGTTATTAGCACATGATGCTTTTGTGTGAACTTTACAAAACTGTGGAAGTGAGAGGAAAGGAGGTTTTTCCCCTCTCTGCTTCTTCTCTTGTGTGACTTGCGTTTGTGTAAGCACCAGAACTCTGTTCTTAGGTAAGCCGCAGTGAACCACCGCCCTCCACTCAACACATTAGGATCAGAGTGAACAGAGCGCGGCCTGTCATTGGCTGGCGTCCGCGTCACTCTGGTGCGTAATTACGCAGTGCGCCGTCCAAACTTTGGCACACCTCCACTGTATAATGTGAAGTGTCAGCTCCTGTCGCTTATATCAACCGCACAGTGACGTACACCCGCCGCTATGAGTCAAGACACAATACGAGGAAATCCCCAAGGCCGAGAAAACAACGAGAGGCCCCTTTAAATCGACGCTTTCTCGGTGTTGTGCCAAGAAAAGAGAGAGAGAAAGCTCTGATAAACAACAACACGGATCACGGGAGCCGCTTTTACCGGATTCAGCTCTTTACTGTGGCTTCGGTAAAGAAGAGGTGAGGTGACGTTTGTGATATTTACCAGTATTGAAGCGGATTACAGAGAAAAGCGGGGTTTATTTTAGAGTCGCGTGGAAAAGGAGTTTATTATAGCGAGTGGATCACAAGGTAGACTGGAGACTGAACTGTGGGGCTGTTGGAATGGACAGGAAGGTTTTTCATATATGTTAGTTGAAATAAGAGTGGGGAAAACACGCGAGTACGTTGCTTATTTCAGTGTAAACAGCCGAGAAGAGTTTGTGCGCACTTGCCAAAAGCTGACCTCTGTGTGACGCATGAGCGCTATTTTTGACAAAGGTGTTTACTTTCATTGACAGGCTCCGAGGACTTTTTCTCTGTTATTTCCAACGGCTGCTGGTCACTCTCCATACATTCATTGTTGAATGCCATTGCGGAAGTGAGGAGCTTTTTCGACACGACACAAAGCTTTGGTTGTGCGGACATCTAGTGGCCAATCAGGAGAAGGCGCCTTCTAGCGGCCGTGGCAGAGATGTACGGAGCATCAGGGATCCCAGAGCTCATCCCACCCAGCGGGCCCCCACGGCAGCCGGGCCCCGCAGGTCAGTACAACCCGGGCCATCCTCAGGTCAACGGCCATGGGGGCGGGCCAAACCCTCAGAGACTGGGCCAGAGGGCACCGAAGCTGGGCCAGATCGGCCGGTCCAAGAAAGGTAAGAACATGTATTTCTAAGAAGTGGTTTAATACTCAGACTGTGGGATGAGTAGGAGTCTTAAAGGGGAACTGGGCATGACATGCAAGGTGCTTTTGATTGAACTGTTCCCTTTTTATACTGATTGTCACTGAAAAATGGGAACATTTCTGACAATCAATAGACAAAGAGAAACATTCAGATCCTTTTCATACTGGAACCCTTTTATACATACTGCTCACTCCAGTGGACAGTTATTCTACAGCTGTTCTCTTATATATTCATGGGTTTTGTTGTTTTACTTCCATATCAGCCAACACAGTGGACACTTATGCACCATCCCATAATACAGTGACATTCATACCTTTACTGTAACTTTGCTGTTCTAGATAAACCTGATCTGCAGAAACATGTTTGAGTGTAAAGCAATTACTAATATGATAAAATGTTGGAAAACATTAGATTAGCTGCATTAAAATGTTTTTATTTCATAGGTTTCACTCAGTATCACTTTCTTTTGTTTGTTTGTTTCTTTCTTTATTGCTTTAACAAAATATTTTCAATAAAAATATGTTTTTTCAATCAAAAAACAAATTCACTTCAATAAAAAATGAAAGAAAAAAGTGTTCAAATGTAATTTTTTGGATCTTAGTTTGTTTTGTTTTTTTTTAATTCAAACACCTTTTTTTCTTTGATTGAAAAGGGTTTTTTTAATTGATAAAAGATATATTTTTTGTTAAAGCAATAAAGAAACAAACCTAGGTTCATTAAAAATATTTAATTACATTGCAACACAGGTTTAACCCTTCCATGTACAAATTATGAGAACCTTCGTCAAACTTTAT
>JAQQZY010000011.1:5325429-5335591 GCA_030068375.1 Ostorhinchus rueppellii | reverse complement strand
CTATCTATCTATCTATCTATCTATCTATCTATCTATCTATCTATCTATCTATCTATCTATCTATCTATCTATAACCCTTAAAGAACTGAACAGCTGCTGGTGACTAAAAGCAAGTGAAAATCTAAAAACTTTAATATTTTTAATCACCAAATCCTGTAAATACAAAATCAGCCCAAATAATGTAAACGCACATCAGGAAAATAAAAACTTCCATAAATATTTAATTTATAAAAGTACTTCTATACATATAGATACCTCTTTGGAAGTACGATGTGTTCCCAGCAGATGGCGTTACCCTCATGAATGTAGCATCAACAGGTGACGTGTTCAATATGGTGGCGCTACGGCTGTCCACTGAGGAACTGAAGATCATTTTAACCCTTTCATCCATGAAGTATGAAAACCTGAGTCAAGATTTTTTTCCCTGAGTGTTTCTATTAGGCATGAAAAACAAGCAAACAAACAATGTGATTATTTATTTATTTTTATCTTTTTTTTAATGAACCTATTTTTTTATGGAGTTACAAAAGCGTCCACTCAACTGGACACCATGCATTTCATTTTTAAAGCAAAGTAACATGTATTTAAAATTCATCATCAGAAAGAGATAAACTGTGTGAAAACTATGAAATAAAAACATTTGAATGCAGCTACTCTATTTTTTTCTCACATTTTAGCATACTTTAATACTAGTTATTATGAACTTCATGGAGATAATATGCAACAAAAAAAATTTTAACTAAGAAAACTGTCAAATGGCAATTGATTTACACTCAAACCTGTTACTGCAGATCAGATTTATGAAGAACAGCAAAGTTATAATAATTGTATGAATTGCAGTGTTTGGGATGTTGGCTGATGCAACTAAAACAATAAAACCCATGAATATACAAGAGCACAGCTGTAGAATAACCGTCCACTGGAGTGACCAGTATGCATGAAATGGTTAAAGTGGTACTTCACATTTGAGGCCCTTAGACGAGAAATTGAAAATGCATGTGCAGCCATCCCAGTGGACACCCAAGCAGTAGTCTACGGTACACATAAATGTGTGGAAGCCAGTGGACACCACTGTGAGCACCTGTGGGAACTGTAGAGGCCAAATAAAAAGTCACCTGGATTAATCTAGTGGTGCCTGAATACATTTAGTACTGAAATATTTATGGAAGTTTTTCTTTTCTGGATGTGTGCAGACATTATTTTGTCTGACCACACTGCATGGCCAAAAAAAAGTCACCCATATAATATTTAACTGCACCACCTTTGGTTTGGATTACAGGAGACGTTCACTGTCACAACTTTTTTTTAACCACATGATGCTTATGTAGCGTCACAATAAGGTTCATAGTATTTTTTCATAGTTGCATTAATTTCTGATTATTGATGATGTAGAATCCAGTCTTCCTCACATCCTGAATTAGAGTGTGGACTTTCTGTTGGCTAATCCATAATAATAATAATAATGGATTAGATTTTTATAGCGCTTTTCAAGTCACCCAAAGCGCTTTACATTGTTGATCCATTATTCATTCGCTCTCACATTCTCACTCTGGTGGTGGTAAACTACATTTATAGCCACAGCTGCCCTGAGGCAGACTGACGGAAGCGTGGCTGCCATTTCGCACCTCTAACCACCACCAAACATCCATATGCATTCATACACCAGTGTAAGTAACACTGGAGGTAAGGAGGGTGAAGTGTCTTGCCCAAGGACACAGCGGGATTCAAACCGCCAACCTTTCAGATATTGGACAATCTGCTCTACCACCTGAGCCATAGCCCATGTGTGGAAATGATGTCTGATTGTCCCTGAACCATTCTGTCACATACCTGATGATCCTGATCTGAGAGGACACTCACTGCAGTCAGAGTTCAAGAACCTGTTCCAGCTCAAACATGATGAACCACTGCAGTATTTACCCATGGAAGGATCGGAACTATTGTCTGAGTTAAATCCAGTGAATGTCTCCTGGAATCCAAACCAAAGGTGGTGCAGTCAAATATTGCATGTGCGACTTTTTTTTGCCGGGCAGTGTACAAATAAACCAAAAAACCCGACATACATAAGCCGATAAACACACAACACATGCTTTATAAAACCTTAAAGGACTGAACATCTGCTGGTGACTGAAAGCATCTACTGATCTAAAAACAAATGTAATATTTTTGATCACCAAATTCTATAAATATATTGAAATAATTCAGATAAATTGCACATTCATACATTTCATATACAACCCATTTGGATGTTCAGAGGCAAACACTGGAATCTTCTGCAACACTGGTTCAGTAAAACCAGTGTTATTTGACAAATAATTGTGGATAAATGCTTGTTTTACATTCAATTAATGATATAATAAGGTACTTTTTTTCTGTTGTCACATAATAATCTCTCTTTTTATTCTCAACTTTCATGAGCATCGATATAATCAGTAAATTAAATATAGGAAAAATAGTTCATTTTCAATTAAAAATGTTAAATATTGGCCATATTGGTAACATTATATGAATAAATGGTGATAAATCATTCTAGACGTCGCTGCAAAAACAGTTCAAGGTCTGTAAAGGTTAAATATGTGAAATAAATACATATAAAAGAAGCACAGGTGTATATTTGGTATATGTTTGCATGAATGATAATGATCATAATGAATAATTTTCTTTACTTTATGCATGAAATTCTGTACACAGAGAAGACACTGCAACTTAAAGCCCATGTGTCGGATGTTTTCCTCTTAACTATTTAATTTCAGGGTTAATTTGTCTCACTTTACATGTGTTGAATTTCTTTTAAATGTGTTTACAGGGATGCAGCACAAGTAGAAGCCCACATTTTAGGACAAAAAAAGGTGAATCTTGATCTTATTAGTCCCGAAAACTTAACTCCTCACAGTGACCTTGTCTGTGCAAACTTTAACAAAATAATCCTGCACCCTTTGCAGAACAGCTGCTATTTTATTATTAATCACCTCAGATATTAAACACCTCTTTTACTTTGACACAGAACTGAATCCACTGATAAGTTGCAGTTCAGGTATCTCACCACCAGAGGGCATTGTGGGTCTGTTCAACTGGGAATGTAAGCCCATAATGTGTAAGCTGGTGTTACAGCAGAGTGGGAGCTGCTTGGTATTCAGAGCAGGATTTGGGGGGTTTACAATGCGGTGCTGCCATGGCTGCTGCCTCTGTGTGTGAGGCAGGTGAAGAGGCTGTGACCTGAGGGAGGAGGAGTCTCATCAGATAGAAGGTGCTGGGTGTGCGTGTACGTGTGTGTGTGTGGGGGGGCTCCTTAGCCCTCCTTCCTTTCCCCCTCCTCTGTGGCTCAAAGTAGCACTTCATCAGCGAGAAGTAAATGACTATTCAGGAGACTAATTCAACTAAAACTGGCTGCGTCTGGTGCCAAGACACGCACTAAACCCAATTAAGAAGGTGTGTGTGAGTGTGTGTACGTGAGGAGTCAAGGGAGTTACTGCTGTCTCATCAAATTGTTCTAATAAAGCCCTCCTCCCCCTCTTCCTCAGTCACCTGTTCTTCCTCCCAGACATGCAGCGGCCTGCTCTAATGTGTCAGACTCGATTTGTGCGGGTCATTATTATTTTAGCAACGATTCCCTGACACCTCCGGTCTTTCCCTGTAGACAGATTTCAGTTCTCACAGGAGGTGAAGGATAGAGAGGTAGGGGCGCTACAGGCTGGGAGGACGAGTGGTGGAGCGGTGCATGATGTTGGGAGTATTAATAGAGCGGCAGGGAGGCAGCGTAGTTAAGGATGCCACTTAGGAGCGTACTCCTGGGAGGCACAGGTCCTTATGCAACCAGTTTCACCTTGCCAAGGTAAACCATTTCCTTTGTACACTGTGGGGGGGCTGTAGGGTCACACTAATAAAACTGTCACCAATTTGTGTTCCAACTGGGGCCAAATTCCATCTCCTTACTCAACAGCTTCAGGGACAGAATCTTTCAAATCAGGGGTGTGAAACATACGGCCTCTGGGCCAAAAGGAGCCGCCAAAGAGTCTAAACTGACCCGTGGGAAGAATTTGTGAAATTAAAAGATTAAAGTGAAGATATTAACGATTAACAGTGTCCAAATTATTACAGTTCCACATACAGACCAATATGATGTCAAGTGGGTCGGACGAGTACAATCTATATCACAATACCGGACGGGCTCAGAGTGTGTGTGTGTGCATGCGTGCGTGCGTGCATGCGTGTGTGTGTGTATGTGTGTCTGTCTGTCTGTCTGTCTGTCTGTGGGCACAATTCTGACATGTGTACGTGGACAGTGTGTACGTGGACAATTTGGTCCCTACAGTTGGGGAGTCGTCCCATCTCCACATTAAGGCGACATTGACACGAAAACCATCTGAACCAAAAGTGCAGAAGTGGCGTTTCGTTCTCAGTTTTAACTCTGGATTTAGACGAGCGTTTCTGGGTGAAATCTGTACAAATGGAAACGCAAAAGTGTGTGAAATGTCATATATATGGATGCAGTTTACACACCAGATGGCTAGGGGGCAGCACTCCCAGAGTACCTGCCTCGTATCCTTTTACTTCTCTTCTACCTGTTCACGCCCAGCACACGAAAAACAGTAAACATAGAATGAGAAGTCCTCCAGGTCCATCCACAGCTGTCTAGGTCGCCTCCTCTGTGTTGGTGCATCAAGAATTTGTAGAACGTAGTAAATTCTTGCTCTGTTCTCTACTACTCTCTATCAGGATACTTCTCAGTTGTTTAAAGGACTCTTGGATGTAAATTCCAGCGGCTAGGCCCAGTTGAACCTCCGTCACAGGCTCCACATGTTGTTTACTTGTTTTTCCGGTCCTGTCTCATGCTTGTCAAGTCATTTCTATGTTACTAGAAACGCAGTTTTGCGCTTTTCATCCTTTACACGGTGACACGGGGGTGGAGCATTTTTCAAATTTCCACTATAAAGGGTGGTGTCACTTTTTTACGTTTTCAACCCCCCAAAACACTGTTACCATCTACGTCGGCGGTCTTAACATAGAGGCATAGGTAAGCAGCTGCCTGGGGCCCATCACCAGTGGTCATAGTAGGGGGGCCCCCAACCAACCTTAAAAAAAAATAATAAAATAAAATAATAACAATAAAAATTAAAAAAAAAACTTTTCAAAAACATGGTCAATATTATTAGAATTCTTAAGAAATATGTTGCAACATTGAAGTAGTAGCTAAAATGCCCAGTTCATGGTTTTGTACAAATAGGAGTTCATCCATTCCAAATAAACTCTACTCCTACTACGTACAGAAAATAGAGCAGTGATGTGAGCTGCCATGCAAAGACCCTGACAATCTGTCATTTATCATCACTAGTACTATCACAATTACCTACAAAGAACCACAACTACTAATGTTTCTTTGTTTTAGAGTAAAAAAAACTAAAATGACATGACAGTGTTTACCTTTACAAACTTCTTTCATAAAAATGTGTGAACAAATATGAACCACATGAAATGTCTGAAGAGAAATAAGTGTCATTTAAACAATATTAAACCTGTTACTAAAGGTTTTGGGCCTTTGTAGATAAACTATGACACTAGTGCTAAAACCGGCCAAAGGGTCCAAAGCCACCTGTAGGAGGAACTTGTGAAACGCAAAAATGACACTGATGCTATTAACAAGGATTCAAAACCATTTGAGTTCACGTTCCACATACAGACCAGTATGATCTGAAGTGGATCCGACCAGTAAAATACTGTCACAGTAACCCAGAAACTTTTGTCTTTGTTTTAGTAAAAAAAACCAAAAGTACATGAAAGTGTTTATATTTATTTACAAACTGTCCTTTGCTTCAAAAAAAATATGTCAATAACCTGAACAAATATGAACAGCATGAAATGTCTAAAGAGAAATGAGTGTAATTTAACCCTTATATTGTGTAAAAATATTGTTAAAATTGCACTAATTTGTCTTAAGAAATGTCAAATTATTCACTGTTGTTCATGTAATTCACATGTTTTAAAGGATAGCTTATAGATGTAAACACTTAATCATTTCATTTGACTTTTTTTACTCTTATTGTTTTCCTGCTTTAACCCACTTGAGATCTTATTGTTCTGTAAGTGACCCCTGAACTCAAATGAGTCTGGCACCCCCTGATTTAAAGCCTAAAATTGTAGGTTTCACTGGAGGCCTTTGTCATATTCTTTTTTTTTTTGCACTTCAAACCTAAAATTTTTAGCACCTCAACATTTTAAATTTACACTGAATGTGTAAAACTTTGTTCATTCTGCAGTGACTGCCAGCCTGAAATTAAAATGTAAGCACAGCTTTCACTACAAGCTGCACCATCCCAGGATGACAACAAATATAAGGAAAGAAAAGGTGTTTGGTGAAAATTCTGTCTCCATATTTCAGGTAACAGCTGCGCCTGAAAAACCTTTAGAATGTTAAATGAGAGAAAGTATTCACAGGCACAAACATAAGCTGTGGGAAAACAGGAAGCCTGGCAGCTGACTTCACGCTTCCCCTGCCTCGTAGACTTAAAAAGTCTGTGAATATTTAACATAAGAAATGAAAAATATTGAGTTTCAAAGTCACACTTGTGCAGTGTTCTCATTTTAGTCTCTTATATTGCAAAAAACGTGCTGAAATCAGAAACACAGATGTGGTTCCACATCCCAAGCGAATACATCTTTGAAAACAAGCTTTTATGTGAAGGACTCTTTCATGTGCTGAGGGAATTTATTATGCACCAAGTCTAAAAGTTAGACATAAAAAAAAAAAAAAAATCTGCTTTCTAGAAAGACACTGAAACCTAATTAAACCACTTAGACTTATTGTAAAATAAATGAAACAAGCAAAGTAAAGCAGAAACAAAGGCTCTGCATCCAAGGATGAATTCACACAATTAGGAGAACTCTGAATGGATTACAGGACACATCTATTAAATACTTGTACACGACTAAGAGGAATGTTTACCCAAAAACACCTAAACATCCACAGGTGACCAAAACCACCTACTGATCTAAACTGTGTAATACCTATTGATCTACTAATCCCATCATTACATGTCAATAATTAATGTAAAATACAGTTTGCCATCCTTTCATGGTCATCAGATATTCAGAGGCTCTGTAGTTACCATGGAAACATCATCATCTTCTATAACATTGATTCACCAGTGGAGTTGGATCAGTGACAGTGGATGGACATGCTTGTTTTGTTTAATGTTCAGACATTTTAAATTCATTCCTTCATTTATTTTCTGAACCTGCTTTATCTTCACTGGGGTCACTGGAGCCCATCCCAGTTACTTATGGGTGAAGGTGGTGTTCACCCTGGACATGTGACCAGTTCATCACAGACTGAACAAACGGAGACAAACAGTCACACCTATGGGCAATTTAGATGAACCCATGAACCTATCAGTGAATGCCTTTGGATAGGGGGAGGAGCCAGAGAACCCACGCAGACACGGGGAGAACATGCAAACTCCACACACTCCACCATCGACTGGTGCTGGAATCAAACCCAGGACCTTCTTGCTGTGAGGCACCACTGTGTCGAATTGCATGTTTGATGGACGTCTACCACTCTTTGTTTTGCTTTCTCTGCTCGTCTTCCTTTTCACTTTGTTTGTAAAGAAAAAAACATTCTTTATTCACATATTTATGTTTTATTTGATAATAGAACATGAGCTATTGTGCAACAATTATGTACCACCTCAGTGTCCTAGTGATGTTTCACAAGCGTATGTTACATAAACCAGCCTTGTAGCATTATTGTCATTTAATTTACCAAGAGCTTTTTTTTTTTTTTTTTTTTAAATAATAATTAATTAGATTTCTATAGCAATTTTCAAGGCACCCCCGTAAGTACAATTATCTTTTAGAGTTATATTTGCAGTTTCTTTTTCTGTATTTGCAGTTTCTTTTTCTTTTTTAATTTATTATATACATGGGTAGGGCTGCCATGATTATGTTGACGATTAAAATTGTCAACAACTAATTTAATAGCTGACACGTTGTTTTTCCCAAAACGTGCCGTATAAATACTGCAGACCACTGATTGGTCAGACAGTTTTCTCTGTGACCTGCTGTTTTACAAAACACAGATGTAGAAGTAATAATAATAATAATAATAATAATAATAATAATAATAATAATAATGGATTAGATTATTATAGCGCTTTTCAAGTCACCCAAAGCCCTTTACATTATTGATCGCTCTCACATTCTCCCTCTGGTGGTGGTAAACTACATTTGTATCCACTGCTGTCCTGGTGGCTGCCATTTCGCGCCTACACTCCCTCCGACCACCACTGAACATTCATACACCAGTGTGACACTGGAGGCAAGGAGGGGGAAGTGTCTTGCCTAAGGATACAACGACTTGGAGAGAGCGGGATTCGAACCGCCAACCCTTTAGATATTGGACGACCCGCTCTACCACATAGACACCCCAGAAGTCGACAATAAATACAGCGGTACATGAATCCACATGATGACAGAACTAAACTACACCATGGTCGGTCAAACAGGTTCAGTCTTTCGTGGCTGATGTAAAAATTCAGACGAGACAACAAGCAACGAGCGAGTTTTCTGCAACTCTGAGCAGACGACACGGAAGTAAACGCACCACATCGGAATACTGACTCGCACCGAGCCGGTACCACGTAGTGGACCCCTGCTTTAGGGTGACAAGTTAACACCTGCCCAGGGATTATAAGTGAAAAACAGCCTTTTACATCCACATATGAATTAATGGACAAAGTTCTTGTTAAATAAACCAATAAAAAACAACAACATATCCGGTCTCACCTGTTAGGTTTGGGGAACAGGATGGACAGGTCAGGTTTGCGAATGAAATATTCATCAGCTGCTTTACTGATGGCCATTTTCTGCTCCCGGCGGGGCTGGGTCTCCAGGGACAGCGGGGTCTCCACTTTGGGCCGCAGCATGCACAGGTACGGAGGCAGCATGTGGATGAATATCTACGTGGACGGGAAAGGGTAAAGAGCAGCCTTTTAGCTCCTCCTCTGCTTCTTCTTATTTGATAATCATGTCCGACCATATTAGCACTTTCCACTTTCACTCTGAAGTCTGTAGACCTCCAAAATTCATCATCCTGATATTAAAAATCCATTTGTTTGGATTCTTGTTTTATGATTTATGACACAGCTGAAATGTGCTCGCCCTGCATTTGCCAATTAAGGCTGAAAAATGAGTGAAAATGTTGAATTAAGCAGTGAGATAACCTTTGAGAACGGTTGCTGCTGAATGATGTGGGTGGGGTAACTGAATGTGTAATGCGTTCTGTTTCTTCAACGTCGACATTCAAGGTGGCCTTGAGCACATGAAGACTGGATGTTTCTGTCCAACGTCTCAGTAAAACACTAAGAGATGTGTAGTCAGCGTTTAATGAACACTGGAGAAAGGTTCAAAGGTCACAGTCTGTGGGGCTCATACATGTACTCTGTAATCAAAAACTTCAACCTTAGTGTGTTATTGGAGGACAAAACAAGACTTCATTTTTGTGAAAATTTTTAAAATGTTTTAAGACAGAAAATTAAAGGTAGGGTAGGAGAGCCTGGAAAAATGGTTCAAGTAAGATTGGATGGTGTTTTTTCAGTCCTGCCTGTTCCACAGGTGACTGAATTTGTTTTTAAATTTTTTTTTAATTTTTTTTATTTTTTATTTTTGTGTTAAAGCATTTAATTAATTGGTTATAATCAGGGTGTGAAGGGGACTTTAAGCAATATAGTAGAAAATGCTCCAGGAAAACATCTCCTGCCCTATCTTTATGGTCAATGAAGTTACCATATTTGGTTCCTTAGCCATAAGTGGCAAAAAAAAAAAAAAAAAAAAATTAAAAATCAGAGAATTAAGTATAAAAACACAAGGAAAGCACATGTAAGGTGAAAGGAACATATATTTTAGAACATTAGACCAATATAAGTGCTGATCCTGACCCCTGTCACATGATCCCATTGAACATCAGTCATTACATGAGTACCATTACTTCATCATTACATTAGTACCATTACTACATCATTACATTAGTACCATTACTACATTATTACATGAGTACCATTACTACATCATTACATTAGTACCAGTACTACATTATTACATGAGTACCATTACTACATCATTACATTAGTACCATTACTTCATCATTCCTTACATTAGTACCATTACT
>JAQQZY010000011.1:5104473-5123665 GCA_030068375.1 Ostorhinchus rueppellii | reverse complement strand
TAATGTAATGAAGTAATGGTACTAATGTAATGATGAAGTAATGGTACTAATGTAATGATGAAGTACTGGTACTAATGAAATGAAGTAATGGTACTAATGTAATGATGAAGTAATCAGTCGCATTGGGAAAAAAACATGTTGATTAAGGTTGTTCTAATTCCTGCATGAAAGGGTTAATCCCAGCCTCTCCAACACTTCCATGTCCATATTAGGATTTTTCTCTGTGGGTCTGTGGCCA
This sequence comes from Ostorhinchus rueppellii, assembly GCA_030068375.1. Taxonomy (NCBI): domain Eukaryota; kingdom Metazoa; phylum Chordata; class Actinopteri; order Kurtiformes; family Apogonidae; genus Ostorhinchus; species Ostorhinchus rueppellii. The sequence continues at coordinate 5,123,427 of JAQQZY010000011.1, read as the reverse complement.
CATGCAGGATTCTCAACACAGTCTTGGAGCTCCCTCTGTTGGACCAAACCTGGATTACACCTCAGGTTTCCCTTTGCCTCTGGGAATGTGCAGTTCGTTTCCAGCAGGGGTGTCCAACTCATTCTGGTTTAGGAGCCGCATTTAGTCCAGTTTGAACTCAAGTGGACCTGACCTGTAAAATAAAAACACAATAACCTATAAATCATGACAACGACAAGTTTTCTCTTTGTTTTAGTGCAAAAAAAAAAACCCAATTAACATGAAAATATTTACATTTTAGAAAAAAACTACATGATTAAGCTGAAAAATTGGTGCAATTCTGACAATGTTACGCCTAGATTTATTATTTATTCATGTACATTACACACAATGTTACACCAACGTTTGGTAACAGGTAAAATGTTCCAATTTTGGAGTTTGGAACTAAAATAAGAACAGTTTGTTTAATATTACATCTCAGCTTATTATTCTACAAATGCACTAAACATTTATATTATATTATTATTAAAATGGCCTTTTTCAGGTTCATATTTGGGTTTTATTCTGAAAGGATAGTTTGTAAATATAAATATTTCCATAGTGTAATGTTATTTTTCCACATACAGCTTTTTAAACATAATTTTCAAGAAAACTTGTCGTTGTGATTGTTTATAGATGGTTCTTCTTTTACTTGTGATCACACTGGTCTGTACGTGGAACCTGAACTAAAAGCATTTGAACCTTGAATGTTCATTTCTTCAATGTCCTTTTGTACTTTCATCCCGTGGGCTGGACTGGAACCTTTTCAGCAGGACGAAGAGTTTCTTTTAATTAGGAAATGTTCTGACAGCAGCTCTAAATAATAAAAAAAAACAACATTTCCATACGATGAGATTTGAATGTTGTGATTTATTTCATGCTAAAGCTTGAAGATTGATCAATATAAACCCCGAAAGGAACAGTAATAATAAATACAGCATGTCAGTCATGATACAGAGAAAATAATTTGCACTTATTTAAAAAAAAAAAAAAAAAAGTTGAACTTAATAAAGATATGAAAGCAGTTTCGTTCTGTTTGTGGAGTGATTGGGGACAGATCCGTATCAGAAGGGGCTCGTTAGTCGGATACATTCATCAGGTTCAGTTTATCCACAGCAGTCGACTTCGTTTGAAATAGTCAGAAGTTCAAGCACAAAAAAAGTGGTGATGATTCGGAACGCAGAGCGAAGCCTGGCGTCTGGAGTGTTCACCTGTGATTCATGCGATCCCTGGTCAGCAGATAGCCCCTCCCCCCACCCCACCCCCTTTACAATGAAGTCCAACGCATCACAGGCTTTGAAAATAACAGGGAGTGTGATTGCATATTTAGAACGTGACACCGTGTACAAATACAGCACCGCAAAAATCTACATCTGAACAAGTGTATTTGTCATTTCCAGTCCAAACAGGTCATCGCACTTAAAATAAGACGTAACCACCCAAAGAACTTCCAGGGAGACCGAAGAACCGATGTTTAGACAATAAATCTGGAAAATCTTATTTCAAAAAAGCTTACCAAGACAATTTTCACTGGTTCCAATTGAAGATTTTTTTTGCTTGAATTAAGAAAAAAAAAATAAAAAAAATTGAACAAACTTTTTTAAATTAAGCACAAAAAAAAATAATCTTGAATTAAACAAAAAAAATCTTGATTTAAGCAAAAAAATTTAAATAAAGCAAAAAAAAAAACCCTTGAATTAAGCAAAAAATCTTGAATATGTAAAAAATCTTCAATCAAGAAAAAAAATTCAATTAAGCAAAAAATCTTGATTTAAACAAAAAAATCTTGATTAAATCGAAAAAAAGGCAGAATTAAGCAAAAAAAAAAAAAAAATCTGCCAATGGAACGAGTGAAAAATATCTCTAAGATTTCTTGAAATAAGATTTTCCAGACCTATTATCTAAAAACAAACTCTTCTACGTGACTGAAACGTTCCTCTTCAGGTGATTCTGTCGGATTTTCAGTCTGATGAGACATTTGAACCAGAAATGACAAAAACACACTTGGTGACATTTGGACTTTCACCGGTTGGATCTTCTCCACGAAGGCGTCTGATTCAGAGAAAAGAACTGATGCTTTCCAGTGTCTGTTAATCTCGAATTCGGCCCGTTAAGGTACAAAGTGGCACAGCTAATGTTTTAAACACAAGTCCCTTTACTCGTCTGCACGGCATCGTTACGTTCACACTCCAGCCCAAATCAGACCTTTTATAAGTTCAGACATTTTATCACTTTGAGTCACGGTTTGAAATCGGGTCATGTCACATTTTACTGGACGTTTCTGACATTGAAATGTGACACATTGTAGAGGCGGGACCCAACGGCATCCATATTATTGTCCTGTCTTCTGTTTAATATCAACGACAGCTGAAACCATGAATCAAATCAAAGTTGTCGAATTCCGTCACGTTTTCCAGAATTGAAGCTTTGTTTCATTTATTTCACTGCTGCCAAGTTTCACAAAGACACTAATCGTGTCCCATGAATTGCCATAAAGTTGTTCCATCTTCAGTCGGTTCCTACACATCTGTTTTAGACTTCAGTGCAAATATTATTTAGAGACGTCATTTGACTCGTTTATATACTTTTATAGTGGTATTTCTAAATAGACATTTCTTATACGTATAATCTTTTATGCTTTTTGTGGTTGTTGTTTCAGGCGTTCTACAATAAATGAAGTTGTCTGTCATTTTCATATTTGTACCCCCCCCCGCACCCCCACCCCCCAAAGGGCAGGCAGGGGTACTGTTTTTGGTTTGGTTTGTTTCTTTGTTCGTTAACACTGTAGCAGCAAAACTATTGGTTGAATTCGTACAAAACTGGGCTCCTAGATTGTTCGTGAACCAGAATAAACCTGGTTACATTTTGGGAACAGTAGGTTAAAGTTAGATTTGTTTTTTTTCCTTTTACTTATAATGGGCAACATTTTACATGTCTATAGCAGCGAAACTATTGGTGGAATTCAGACCTAATACAGGTTAGAGATTGCCACTGACCCAGAATAGATGTGGTTTTTGGAAAAAGTTGGTAGAAGTTAAAATTTTTTATGAATTTAATTTTTTTTTTCCCCATTTACTGTTAATGGGCAAAATTTCAAATGTCTATAAAAACACCAATTTTGTTCCAATTTACTTCAAACTTGGCACACACAGGGTGTCCCAAATAATGTACACACACTTTTAATAATTCTAATCTAGGTGTTTATTATAATTGCAGCTTTCCAAACGTAAAAGCATTTACAAACATCATTTTCCTGTTTTTTCTCCACCTGTTCTGGTCCAGACGCTGCTGAAACAGGTGGGTTGGACGGAGGGGTTTGGTTGAATATCCTCCGTGTTCACCAGACCTCAGGCCACTAGACTTGTTTTTATGGGGACACCAAAAAGACAAAGTCTACGCTGTGAGACCTGGAACGGTGGCTGAGTTGAGAGCAGCCATTAAACAGGAACAAACGCAAACGCCAAGAGAATGGTTTCAAAAATGTGTGTGATTCCACTGCTTCATGGTGTCAGTGTTTGGACCAGAACAGGCGGAGAAAAAACAGGAAAATGATGTTTGTAAATGCGTTTACGTTTGGAAAATGATACATTTATAATACACACCTCGTTTAGACTTATTTAAAGTGTGTAAACATGTTTTTGGGACAGCCTGTACATAGAGGCAGTCGATATGCTGACATCAGCACACACACGATGACATCAGCTGGACTGATGCCAAAATAAACTACAACATGTGAGGGGCGGGGTTTGTTGTGCCTGGTGCCACTTGTTACAAATTTTTCACCTAATCAATAATCATTTAATCAAACTGAAGAAAATTCATGAAAATAATCAACAGCTGCAGCTTTAATGTGAACAACTACGTAAAAAAAAGATCGGACTCGAGCTGAAAATCAGAAGTGAGCATTAAGACCTGCAGTGTGAACGCCACCCAAGCATCTGTACCCACTACACCTGTTCTCCAGGTTACAGTTTCACTCAGTTCACACCCTGATCGCTCCGGTGCAGGAGAGGTGGAACCTCAGAAACCCCCTTCGACAGAATCCACGCTTTGGTTTTCCTCAAAGTCCTGTTCATTCACGCAGCTGCAAAAATGGGTCGTCCAGACAATATTCACAAACAAAAACAAACCACTCAGTAGTAAGCACAGAAAACCTGCGAAAGCAACACACTCACCCCAGAACTAACCACCATCACCTTGTGGGGTTTTTTTTTTTGTTTGTTTTTTTCTATCTCTTTTTTTTTATTTTATTTTTTTTATGTAAACCAGTCTTGTGCTTGTAGTATTTTGTACCCTGCCTGTACACAGCTGGAAGCAGCACAACAAACTCCACCTCATCCCAGTGCCTCTAGTTTGTCGGCAGAATAGCGCTCAGCCAACTTCTCAGGCTGAGATTAAAGTCTCGAATTCATTAAGGTAAAAACAAGTGGGTCTTCCCTCCACTAATGTAAGGGGGGAAAAAGAGAAAAGAAACGCTTGCGTGGTTGAGCTTGTTGCTGCTAAACCGCTGCTGTAATCGAAGCACTGCAGCGTAAACATAAGGCTGGAGCGTTACGAAGGTTTAAGATCCTTGTGTGGCTCAAAACAATAAAAAGATGCCGACGCTCCGAGGGAAATAAGAGAATGAAATAAGAGAGAGAGAGAGAGAGAGAGAGAGAGAGAGAGAGAGAGAGAGAGAAAGAAAGAGAGAGAGAATGACAAAGTGCCGAGGGAGGGAAGGAAGAAAGAAAAGCAACAGTCCCAACGAGAGACATCGATCCGAGTCCCACAACACGCACCTCCAGACTTCTTCTAAAGGACCAGAGGACGCCTGTGCCCCCCCCACCCCCCCTGTGGACGCCGCCGTCTGCCACGGAACGATAGCCCCCAGGGGCTGACACACAACAACCCACTGAGGAAATAATTCGGTGGGCAGCATCTGGGTGTGTGCGTGCATCCTGCTGCGTGGTTCGGTCCATGGAGAACACAACACACACAAACACAGCTCATTAAAAAAGACCAACCAAGCAGAGGAGACGGGGACAATTATCAGAATCACTCAAGTCCGAAGCACAGTTGAATAAGGGACACGCACAACTAAGTGGTGCGGACAAAAAATGTGCAAAAATGTTCGACATAGTGGGCCCTTTGTGGGACATTCTGACACAGAAGTACCTCGGCATAGTTCCGTCTGTTATTCTGTACCTGTTTGAGTATTTAGACCATTTCTATACGATATGCACTGGTGTTAATTTACTTTATCTCCATAAAGAGGATTTGTGGTTTTAATCCTTTACGCAGGTGCTATAATAACATTCCAAACACAACCAAAATATCTCCAAACCTGTAGAAAATTAACATTCCGTTTGTGACTCAGTAAGATCATCAAGTTGCTTCCAGATTCGACATTTAAAGATATGTAAGACTTAAAGTACGTTTCTCTTTGCAACACCGCTCCAATGCAGCTCTTTGGTACGAACTGTTACCCAATTTAATGTTGAAATCCAGGGCAGAGTCTGATCAGCAGCACGGAAATATGAGCTTAAAAAAAGGAAATCGTCGCTAATAATAAAACCATCAGAAGCCTTATGAATACCTGAGAAAGATTTTCAAAATAAAAAGTGAAAATGACGCCATCAAATCAAGAGTCGGGTTATGCGAGAGGGTTAAAGTAGAGTTGAAAGAGAGAGTTTGTTCAAAGACTCCGAACATTACATTCAGTTTCATCAGCCACACCTTGTTTTTCTTTCTAATTCAGTCATCACCCACTCTGATCACGGCCAAAAATAAAGAGTCTTGTCTTTAGAAGTGTTAGTAATATGTGAAAACCCTTAGGCGCACATTTACACACACACACACACACACACAAACACACAGGCTTTGAATGTTGATCTCCACTAGACTTATTTCACATCACTAAAGCTGGCCTTCGTCTTTGTAGCACCAGCTGATGAGTCTCGTTAAGGCCAGCTCGTCAGGCCATCGCCGTGGCGTCGGCTCGTCGACATCTTGTCAATTGTGCGACGTGGGCCGAGTGGGATGTCATACGTCAGTCAAACATGTGTGTTTTTGGTTTGAGTGGGAGCCGAGCAGCGAGGCTTTGTTGCATTGTTCCTGTTCAAGCCTCAGGGTTCGACTCCGCACCTGCAGCGTTCTGAAGAAACACTCTGTACCCGCTGACGCCACGTCTCAGAGCATTTTCGGCGTGCGCCGCACAAACGCGTTTCCACGCTTTTCTCTGCGGGAGCTCGTCGGCATCAGTAGAACTTGTCGTCGATGCGGAAGTGAGGCCTGGTGACATCATCTGGGTTGAGGAAGACTGAAATGGATTTCCCGGGGTTCTCCGTGACGAGCTGCTGCAGCCGCTGAGCCAGCTTGTCCTCAGAAGGCGAGATGATGCCGTTGGCGGGGTGATGACCGGGGGAGCTGTGGCCGTTCGTGTTTGCCGTCAACTCTTTTTTCAACTGGCCCGCCTGCTGGGCTTGGTCCAGAGCGGCCCGCAGGTGCTCGCTGGGGTCGGAGCGAACGTGGGCCAGTTTCCGTGCGACGAGCAGCGCCTGGCTGTCGGTCAGGTGCTCCAACATGTTACACTGGGGGAGGAAGTAATTGGGGCAGTTTTTACCCAGAATGCAGTGGGCGAGGTCGTCGAGCAGACCCAGCAGGAGACGACCTGGAGTGTCGCTGTCGGGGCAGGACAGGTAGGCGGCGGGAAGTCTGTCACAGGCCCAAAAAAGCAGAGTGCGGAGGTGGTAGAGGCTGAGGCCGGTCCGTGGACGGGCCAGGATACGAGACAGGACCGCTTTGGCTGCTTGGAACGCCTGGGCCATGGGGAACGGGATGCACTTCTTCAGCTGAACCTAACCCAAAAAAAAAAAAAAAAAAAGAAGAAATGACGGACAAATGTATTAACCAAAAACAGCATCAATCAGTAAACAGTCATAACTTAACTGGAAGAAACGGACTTTTAGAGCAAAAATACATCCTACTGGACTAAAAACCTGCACACTGTAGAAATCTAAATCTTACCAAATGCATTTTTCTTGTTTCTCGTCTAAATATTTCATCACACTTAAAATCAGACAGAATCGCCTCAAGAGTGACTTTTCAGTGAGATATAAGACTGACTTTTAGACGATAGATCTGGAAAAGCTTATTTCACTTAATTTAAGGTTTTTTCACTTTAATTCAAGCAAAAAATAATCTGCCAATGGAACAAGTGAAAATGATGTTGCAAGTTGTAGATTTTTTCCAGTTCATCCAGATGAAACTGAATCTGGATTATGTTTGTATTTCATGTGGTAACAGATTTTCTGGCTGATTCCAACTTTCAAAGAAGTTAAAAGAAATTACAGCAGGCTATCGTCAGCCGTTCCACAAAAGAAGAAGAAAAAAGAAACAAGAAGAAAGAAAGAAGAAAGAAGAGGGAAAAATGAGCTGTGGCAGTACACAGGGAGAGGAGCAGCGAAAGTTTTAAGTTTTTAATAGAAAAATTGTCTGATAACATAATAGTCGAGTACAAAACAACACATAAAAGCACAGAAACTTTTGAGTGTGTTTTGAAAAGAAGATAGAGGGGGATCGGAGCTGGTGAGAGACCGGTGTAACTGGAGGCTCAACACTCGCTTTATTTTTCTCCATTAAACAGAAAATAATGACAACTTACTGTGGTCAAACTGACACCCCTCTACAGACAATCCAGTTCAATGTTCTTTAGTCGGTCCAGATCAAAATACACGATGATGATAAAGAGGTGGGCACGCTTCCCACACAGGTGATGACAACACCACAGACAGGCACATGTCTTCAGTGTCAGTGTAACAGAATCTAATTTACTTCACGTAACAGAACCATGACGCTTGGTTTGAGGTGTGACAAAGCTGTTAGTCACAGGTGTCAAACATGCGGCCCGGGGGCCAACTCCGGCCCGCCAAAGGGTCCAATCTGACCCGTAGGATGAGTTTGTGAAATGCAAAAAATGACACTGAAGAGATTATTATCAGTGATGTCAATATTATCAACTATTATCAATCAGTGGTGTAAAAACCATTTCAATTCATGTTCCACTTACGGACTAATTGGATCAGAACCAGTAAAATACTGTTGTAATAACCTACAAATAATGAAAAATGTAAACGTTCTCTTTTAATTTTAAAAAAGTAAAACAACATGAAAATGTTTACATTTTTACAAACTATCCTTTTAGAGAAAAAATTGAATAACCTAAACAAATGTTGACATTACATTTTTGAAGAGGAATAAGTACAGTTTGAACAATATTCTGCCTGTTAGTAAATGTTTTGTGTAATTGTAATCTAAGTTCTAATGTACATGTCGAAGTGATGAACTGATAATCTGAGGCAGAATATTAAGAAACTGCACTTGTTTTTCTCAAGACATTGTTCACATTATTCAGATTTTTATGGGAATGTTGTAGATGCTAATATTATCGTAATGTAATTTTACTTTTGTCACTGTTACTATTTTACTGGTCCGGCCCATTGGAGATCACACTGGGGTGAATATGGCCCCTGAACTAAAAGGAGTTTGACACCCCTGCCGTAGTGAAGGAGAAAGGACAAAGAGAACCAGCCAAGACAGGAAACTAAACGCTCGTTCTGTTGCTTTAAACAAAATGTGACACAGGAAAGAAAAACACATTAATAATCCCCTCACCTCGCTGCGTGAGAAGGCCAGCCTCCACTCCCTGTCGGGCCGACCACCCAGCGGAGAGCAGCAGGGCAGCAGATAGAAGCCAGATATGGCCTCCTCCTCTGTGATTTTACCGTCCCAGAAGTGGTTGGCGGTCAGCCAGCCTTGGGCTACGGCAGGCCAGCCGCGGAACGACACGACAGGCAGCAGGTCGTAGAGAACCCGGCTAGAGCCCGCCTACGAGGAGGGAACCAAAGGAGCAAGGATGGAGGGGAGGACAGGAGAGAGGGGAGGGGAGGGGGGAGGCCTGTTAGAGCAGCGCTTAGTTGTAATTTTCCTCTTCTGAAAAAGTCATTTGGCACATTTGACTCTTGCAGATTTCACATAAATGTTCTGTTTAAATGAGCGATTTCAGAGCGCGGCGCTAATGTGAGGCAGCCTGACATTCCTTATCAGTTCAGACATAATGAGTCCAACTGTCACCGTTTCATCATCACTTCAGCGTCTGTTTCTTATCTGTACCTGGAGGATGATGGTGGTAAGTGGGCCGTTGCGCTCCAGTCGTTCTGGGGTGGGAATGCCTCTCTGGGGGCTACGCCTCAACTCCTCCACTGCCTCGCTCACCACCCCCCAGAACCAGTCTGTCACCAGGGTGGGGGAGAAGTAGCAGCCGTCCAGAGACTGAGGGGAACCCAGAGGGGGGGTGGAGCCTTTACCTGAAGAGAGGGCGTATGTCAGTGGAGCCTGGGTTCAGAGTTTCCCTTTAGTTTCTAATGCTTTGGAATAAAAACGAGACAGTTCAGCCGAAACAAACCTCAGCTCAAATCAAAAGTAAGAGCATTAAAACTAAATAAACGACTGTCCAGTTTTAAAGGCGGCAGCAGGTCTCTAGTCGGCATCTTGTTTTTAAGCTTTTGGAACATTTTTACCTCGTCTCTGAAGGGGAGGCACTAGTACTGTTTCTGGTTTGTTTGTTCACACTTTAGCAGCAAAACTATTGATTGAATTCAGAATACATTTGGTTTACAGATGGTCAGTGACCCAGAACACATGTCATTACATTTTGTGAAAAGAAGGTCAAAGTTAACATTTTTAAATTTTTTTTTCCTCCCATTTACTTATAATAGGAGAAATGTCAAATGTCTATGAAAACCTCAATTCTGTTTCAATTTCCTTCAAACTTGGCAGATCCACTGCAAATTATTTGGTTCTTTCCAAGACATAAGAACTTAGATTTAGAAGTGTTCGATAATTGATCTTGCTTTCAGAGTTAATTTCTTATTTTCAGTGTTCATCCATCTGTACATATTTCTAGATTTAATCTGAATTCAAGAAATCTTGTCCAGTGAAATTCTCTTGCTGCGTGAACAGATGTTTCATTTGTTTTGTGGACCTTTTCCTCAGATTTAATGTTCATCAGCTGGATCAATGCCAAAATAAGCTTCAATATATGGAAGGGGCAGGGTTTGTTGTGCCTGGAACCACTTGTTTCTTTTATTATTATTATTATTATTATTATTATTATTATTATTATTATTATTATTATTAAGCCTTTCTAAATGTCCGTAGCTGGATGAGGTTATAATAATTACCCAAATGATGTGAAGAAAAGCAGAAAAGTTTCCTTTGCCCCAAGCTGTGTGTTTTTCACAAACCCAGAAACCCAGACAGCATCTATGCCGTCAGAAAAGCACATGTACGTCCCTGGTACAGTAGCAGGTATGGTGACTCTCGGGTACACACGAAAGAACAATATAACAAACAATGTATCATCTATTTATTGGACCAAAGTTTCACAGCTCAGTGGAAACACAGTGCCAAAAGCAAACTAAGCCTCTAAAGTTACTATAAAAATACTCCATTGATTTTTCTGTCTGTTTTGGGGCTGTGCGGTATCTGAGTCTTTTTCCCTCTGCTGATCCAACCACTCAAAAAGCCAGTGTGTTATCTGACTCTTATATAAAAGTACAGCTAAGTTAAATCTGCATTTGCCCACAGGGCAGGGACAAAACAACAAGAGGAAACTGTCCTGTGTGTTCACTGGGCAGAAGTTATTTGATGGAATTCTGACCGATGGAGAGATGAGCGGATAACAAGAAGAGTTCATCTGTGCAAATGTTGTCTTTAATGAACTGCCATTATGAATTTGTCACCAAAGCAAAGGAAAAAACCAAAGTAATTTCCTCCACGTGTTTAGTATGCAGAATGAAAAACCTTGCTTTTAATCGGCACTAATCGTGGCTGGATGCTATTACAGTGCGCCCAAAGCAGATCAGATCACAACCTCTTTGCATTATTTCATGCTTCACTGGCTCAGTGTTTGCCGTGCTGCGCCGCAAAACATTAGGTATGCATTAAAGCTGCATGTTAATGTGTGTACTTGTGAATGGATGTTGTACCTGCTGGTGAACATACAAGCTCCAATGCCAACTTTAAAAACACTCACCTCTGTCTGAGCCATGTAAGTCTATTATTTCTAAACTCTGTCGAGGCCTGTTGAAACTCAGAGGAACCTCAACAGAGAACATTCAAAACAGATGGGACAAAGAACCGAATGCTGTTGAATCATGTGAACGATGGGGCAGTACGTGTGAATCAGTGGCCCAGAGACGCACTGACCTCCAGTTTTGGTGGGTTACTTCCTTAGCATTAGCCACTTTAGCTGAAGGCCTTCAAAATAAACTAAATTCAGCCTATGCTTTTATTTTTGTGGTGCCCTTAATTTCAAAGCAAGATGACTTTCAGGGAAACAGCGCCCCCTTCACTGAAAAGGTGGATGAGTTGTGTTTTTCCTTTCCTTTATTTTGATGAACCTTATTTAAAAAGTGAATAGGTTTTTGTTTTTAGGCATATGAAGTTTTACATTTTCAGACATTTTTTGTTTGATAAATGTATAATTTTTGATGTTGCACAGTTTTACATTGAGATGCTTTTTTATGGCAGTCCATTTTTTCAGAGATTTTTTTTTTAAATTATTATTTTTGAACTTATTTTTTACTAAACTTTTCTTGATTTATTACAGTGGAAAGGTGAAACACGTATAGGCTGTTGAGTATTCATCCTTGTGATGAGTCGTCATGTCCTTAATGTTCAGTAGTAGAAGGAGATTATTTAATATAAAAAAATAATAATCCAAATTTATTTTATTTCTTTGAACAAATAATTTTTTTTCATGCAAGTGGATTGTTATTTAGGGGTACATTCATTTCTTCAAATACTTCTTTTGAAATAAATCAATCTCCTTTTTTACTTCTAATGGATCATCTGCTGTACAATCTCCTGCAGTATTTCAGTCTCCTGTTCAGCCTACTGGGGAGAACTCTGTTGGAAAAATTTAGTACAGTTATTTTATACAGTTTTATTTAAACTTAAATGCTTCGACCGGCAGGAGGCTGAACCACACCCACATTTTTTGGTCCTGTATGAAAATAACAACTTTTTGGAATGATGTCGGAATAAAAATAGAACAGATTTTGGGTTTTACATCACAGCAACCTACTTTAACACTTCTGTTAGGAGAGCTTCCTGATGATTTGACAAACACCTTTGAAATCTTTGGTGCTGCAGCAAAAAAAAAACCCAATCACTTGTAAATGGCTTCAACTTGATCCACTGGTGCTGGAGGACTGGCTGAAAATTGTTGATGAAATTCCCAAAATGGAGAGATTAACCTTTGTGCTGCAGCTGCAAGCTGAACTTTACAGAATAAGATGAGGCAAATGGATTAGTTTCTTTTAAAAACTATTAATATGCGTTTGTCTCAGTCCTGTGAAATGTTAAATAAACTGCTGCTCTAAAATGTGATTGTGTAAACTGATTTACTTCATAACTGTAACCTAAATTATCTTTATTATTAGACTGTGATTATTATCTATTGCCGATTGTTGTTTGTTGTTGTTATGTTCTGTATGACAAAATGATAAATAACTAATAAAAACTGTAAAAAAATAAACAAAAAACCCTCTAATCACCTCCGAGTTATACTGAAAACCCAAGTCAGATGAAAGCTGAGATGGAGCCACCACAGAAATGTTACGGGCCATAAATCCCAAAGAGGTCAAAGACACATTATAGAGCTGAAGATGAGCTGAAGGTGATAATGGTCTCACTAAATACAAGAGTCCATTTTATATTCAACTCATCACTGATACTAAAAAGTATTGATCCAAGCTGCACTGAATAATATTTGTGCAGCTTTAAAATGTAAGCTATACATTATTGTAAATTAAACAGCTTTCAGTCGATTAGAAATGCTTTTGGAAGACATCGAGCAAGGCGTGAGAGAGTTGTATTTCATTTGTCTGACATTTTACGGTGAAAATTAATCACTGCTGAATCAATACACCCATGATTTATCAATAATTACAGATATGAGAATCCCTGCTGATGTATTTCATCTGTTGTCAGCTCTCGAAGCTGCCATTTCAGTTCTGTTTTTTTTTTAAGAAATATTTTGTTGTGATTTCTGTGAATGCTGTAAGCGGTCCCGATCTATCCTGTCGGAAACACGCTGATAAAATCAGCAAATGCATGAAATACATATTCCAAATTGCTGAAAATTAAAGAGATTCATATCCATAAATGTCATTACTTTTTGGCGTCTTGGAGGTTTCGCGCTGGCGAGTGTGTGGCAGATTTGATGCTACGGTTCGATCTTACAAACGCCCTGTGATCTTAACGTTTTTGCGAGTGTCGAGTCGTACACGTAAATGTTTCAATGTACATTTCCTGCGCGGGCATTTCTTGTTCCACCAATCCCTGGAGTTATAGGAACAGGCAATTGCTGTAGCTCACTCCGTAAAATTGCATCAAAACATCACGCATCAAATTATCTGAGTGAAACATGAGCGAAAATCTAATCAGCTCCCAATCCGTGTGACTGCACCTTTGTCGTTGTGTTTCACTCCTCCCTTTATCTCTGTATCTCTCGACTCCTTCTATCCTTACTTCACCCTTTCCCTCCATCTCTATGGCAACTTCTCAGTCATAAATGTCATCTTCCTGAATTCTGCATCGAGCTTATTTGTTTAATGTCATGAAACTGACAGTTTACTTTTGATATGTAAAGTATGTTTATATTTTGTGCAGATCTAGTCAGAATTTATTTTGATATGTGTAAGATACTTAAAAGGAGTGATATTTTGCTTTTTTAAATGGAAGTATGCATTTTCCAACATTTCCCTGTGGTCTCCATAAACTGTAAATGCTCTACATGGATCTGCATGTTTCATGAATTCAGCTCCACAGGTCCATCTTCAACCCTATTTCTGAGTAATAATATGTGAAAGGTCATTTTGAGCACTGGCCCTTTAAATGCACATGAGCCAGTTCAGGCCCCGCCCCCTCCAGGTTGTTGACCACTCATCTCTGTCTTGATCAGCCACTTTTTTTGTTAATACAATCAACAACTGAATATTTTAGCTCAAAGTTTGGACATATTTTCTGTTTTTACAACAACCGCTGCTGCTGATAAACAATGATGTCGTACTCAGAGAAATGTTCATCAGAAGTCTTGACCTTACATGTGCAAATGTTGGGATGTAACTAGTTATTAAATGTAACAAATTAAGCAGGACTTGAAACAGGTTGTAGAAATCTACTCGGTTTTTGCCCACATGAATATAAAGATAGCTTTGCGGCACCTGGAGGGTTCAAATCCAAACTTTTTGAACTATTAACGTCCCCAAATACACAAATAAATGAACCACAGACTAATAAAAGTGGGTTTAGATAAATATGACGCCTTTAAGTTCCTTTAGAGAGCCGACATGAGAATCTATGATCAGTAAAAAGATAGGGTTTTGAAATGTTTTCTTTTTTTATATTTCTATTTTATTGTTGTGCTGGTTTGAAATGCTGCTATTCGTAATAATCAGTCAATCCTGCATCTACACTCACCTAATCCTGTTTATTTTTCCTCATCATCACTGCCTCTCCTACTCACCCATCTCTGCCTCCTCTTCCTCTTCCTCAGGTGGAAGTCCATTCTCCTCCTGGCAGCAGATGCTCCAGCGAGACAGGATGTTGGAGTCGCAGAGGCGAAGGCTGAGCCATGAGTGGCAGGGAGGGGAGTGTCTCATGTCGAGTGTTACCGGCTGGTTGCGGTCGTGCAGCTTCAGCGCAGGAACCAGCAGAGTGAAGTCCAGGTCGAAATCTGCTCCTTTAGCGTAGTCACCCAGGTCCTCGGGGTTGAGGTCCAAGACACCCTCCCGAGCCCCACCTGACAGGAGCAAGTACTCATTCGCCACTGGGAGGCGCTGGTCCACCTTCTGGACTAAACCTGGTGTTGAGAGAGGGACCCAGAAATCAATAAGACTAACCAAAATTCATATTCAGAGCCACTGGTATGTGTGAAAATGCGTTTCTGCCAGGAGTGCTGGTGCTAGGAGCAATGAAGGGAAAGGTTTTGAGAAGTGTTCTCTGTTGCTCAGAGATGCATACGCACATTAAAATGCATTTCATATCGAGATGCACGGACAAGCTTGGGGTATGCACACAGGCCCTGGCGGATGCATTGGGACAGAAAACAGCAGGTCCGTAAGTAAGCGAGGCTGGAACATTTCCAGAAGCAAGGCTTAGTTTGTTTTGAAAGGTAATGCATTTATTTATGAGTCTGAGCTGAAGTAATATTGACACGAGAAGTGTGAAATTAACAGGCCCCTCAGTGAGTAGTGGGCTCGAATCAGATGATCATTTCAGCTTTTTGTATATACACAAAACTAAGCACTCAGTTCACATGTACATTGGCTCAGGGGAATCTACATATGCAGCACGTCCTACCAACATGAGAATAGGGAGGGGGGGTTTCCTCCAAATTCGTCATTATTGGCAGAAACATGAATAAACTGACAAGAAACAGACGGTGGGAAGCAACTTCAGGGAATAACGGCGTTTTCTGACAAACTAGGTTATAGAACTTCGATTCAGATGATGATGGCTGAGATCTGCAGTTATTATATTCAAGGAAATAAAGCTGAAATGTAAAGTAGCAATGAATTAAAAATGGAAAATTACAATAAACTGCAGCATGAATTAAAACCAAATAGAAGTGAAGGTGAAGTCAGCGTAATAGTAGACGCTGTTGGATATTAAAATAACTAAATATTTAGACTTAATAAACAGCAGTTTAATGGTGTACCAAGGCTTTCCTCATGATAGCAGAAAACTAGCACTAAAATAAATCAAGCCAATTCCTTAAAACAAAAATAACTCTGTACACCTAAACTTAAATCAAAAAACAAACTGAAAGATTAAATAAAAACAAAACATAGTGAGAAAGTCAAAACTAATATAATGAGTCTGCTGAGAATCTGGAAACGTGTTTAAAAGAAACCCAGACAACGCAGAGGGTGTCAGACAATTATTGTATTATATCCTTATATTTTAGTTCCGTCTTCTACGTAATCTTCCGGGGAGCTAAAAAGCATTCCTCACCCGGCTCTGTGAACAGTTTATGTGAGAGAAACTCGCCTCCAAATCCCTTTATGGCTACTTAGCTGTGTTGTAAACTTTCCAGGCTGGTCCCCTGGGAGCTGCAGTACTGGAGTTGAGTAAATTATGTTTTGCCAGCTTATGAGAGCAACTGAGAAAAGGCTTGATCCAACAGCCAAACCAGTGCTGATGCAGAACTAACTGCAGGCCGGCGCAGGTCAAAGGTAAAGCGCAGACATTTTAAGACCTTTTGCACTGTCACAGGGGAGAGATTGTGGGCTTAAGCTGGAGTGTTTATCCCTCTAGGGCAGTTAAATGACCACCAAAAGCTTTAACAGGGGGCACCAGACCACGCCAGCGGGCCATGGCTTGGGGGCACAAAGCTCCGTATATAATTCCTCTCATCCAGTTACATGGGGACACAACCTCAGTGGCAACAAGCCATGTTTTCTTTTCCTCCAAGCTGAGAAATGTGGGTTTTGCTGCACGTGTCTGAATATGAAAGTAAACACTCGACTAAACTGGGTTACTTCAGCCGGAACATACATGTGATTTCTCAGCCCCCGTGAGGTCAGTGAGAGCTGACGTCCACCCAATTTCAACTGTTTTCAATCAATGATCGGCTCGACTTAAAATGGATCCCTCGGAAAGAGAAACATCCCAGAGAATAACGCAGGATCTTGCTTCGCTTCGGAAAGCCAGAGAAGAGTAATAGAATACAAAATAGGTGAAAAAGAAAAAGAGAGCATCTAGAGACCGAAAACGCGCAAGCGAGGCCGACTAAAGTGGGAGTCAAAGTCAAAATGTACTGACGAGGGGTCTCGGTGGTGCATTGCTTTGAAGGAGGGAAAATGAAAGTACCTCATTTGACTCGACCTACTGGGGGGAGCAGCTAAAGAGAAGAAAGGATATGTGACAGCAGAGCTCCAGATCGTCTTATTCCTCAGCAGAGTCAACTCATCCTCCTCCTGTAGAAGCTCATTCGTCTCCCAGTGAGACTAACGGCGCAGTTTCCTACGTGGAATGTGCTTTTCCTCCAAGATCTTCATCTTTTATTAACCCTCCCATGACATGTGCAGAAGTTCCTGGAAGCATCTAATTTTAAGTATCTGACATGTAAAACTTCTTAAGCTCATTGTTTACAATTATTCCCTTCAGCACTGTAAATCCACAGTATGATTTAAGCAACTCCACCAATACTCCACTTGGAATGACACCTTTTGCTGCGTCCCAGGACACACATAACTCGTGTTTCTCCAATCTTCTACTGCTGAAAATGCATGGAATTGTCGTGTCAAATTTACGGCCACAAGTGGCTGACATCTTTGGTCCCTTTGACGCTCTTCCTTGCTGTCCTGGAACGGTGAATTTATATCTTTGTTCTCCCTAATCTATGTAGTGGAACTTCGTCAAGTAAATGTACACACAGTCAAGTTAAAGTCAGAGATTGAGCAGAATTCGAGCCACATAAAATGTTATTATTGTTATTCATAGACAAAATAATCACCGAGTTGATATCTGCAGAAACAACTGACTTTTTCGCTCTGGGAGACCGCTTTTATTTGCCCAAAATTCAGTTGGGTTTTACCTACAGACCTTCCGCTTTTCCCATATTTAGAACATTATTCTACAATGTCAGAAGCTGATGGTCTTGACATCATCTCCGATAGGGTAAGTTTTTACTGGTGTCTGTCTGGACTGGGCAGCATGCTACTGTTTCCCATGTATTAGTTTATCATATCGTCCCTTTAGAATCAGCTGCTTCTATGTCCATTTTTCCTCATTTTAAGAAAACACTTTGAAAATGTCACCTGCCTGATCTGTGATATTTACAGAGTTATCAATCGTCTTTTGTGTGGAATAGTGCAACTGTGGAAGGTACAATAAACATACTGTTAACATGTTCTAAATCTCCATAAGCTTAGAGATAGAAGAAGTTAAAATGGACAGAACTTTCTGATGCAGAGGTATGGAAGTGTCCCCTGGTCAACAAGTTCTTTGTCCAACATCGGACCTGGTACCTTTACAGGTTTCGCTTATGATCCAAATCAGGAAGTTCTATGTCCACCAGAGCTGTTTAAAAAAAAAAAAAAAAACTAAGAACGTTTTAGTCAATGATTACATGTATTTTATACTGATTTTAGACTTTCAGAAGGATCAAAATAGAACATTTTTTTTCTGGGGTGTTCTCATTTTGTGCTTTCCATGTGCTCCACAGCCATTTTGAGCCAATGTCACATGATCCAGGTCTGGCTCCTGATTGGCTCCTTGGACATAGAACTACCAGATTTGAAACGAGCTCCACTCAGGACATAGAACTAAATGTTTCGAGGTGTGAGTGTGTGTAGATGTTTAGCTTGGAGCTGAGCACTTTGTGACATAAACTGAAATTGTTTTTAGAATGTCCTGATATGCTTAACTCCATCACAGCAAAAAATGGACATAGAACCAGCTGATTCTCAAGGGACGATATATATATATATGTAACTTTTTCCCAGAATACGTAAATTATTTCCCAGACTGTCCAAAACGTCCACTCACGTGTACTTATTTTGTCCATCACATTTTGAAAATTTTCCATGGGCGCACATGTCTTTTTGTAACGTTTCTCCCACAAAAAAAAAAAAGTCAGCTACTCATAAATTCTTCACATTACACCAAGAATAACCTCTGGCATGCAAATGAATACAGGTTAAATACTTCTGAATACAAATTGAATATTTTTGATTTCAAATACTGGGTTCTGACACCACAGAATGGCAGTCAAACCTGTGACCTCCCACCCATGAACTCATACTAGATCAGGCTTTTAGCTAGGGGGGCGTCTGGGCGTCTTTTCGACGCCCTGTTTGGAAAATAGTAAAAATTTGGACGCCC
>JAQQZY010000011.1:5059521-5073556 GCA_030068375.1 Ostorhinchus rueppellii | reverse complement strand
AGTAGCTGGGATAGGCTCCATACGACCCCCGTGACCCTAGTGAGGATAAAGTGGGTATAGAAAATGAATGAATGAATGATAAAATAAGATAAGGTAAGGTGTCAGCCTTAAAAATTAAATTATATTACAGTAAATGTCATTTAATTTGGTTCACTCATCTATTTTTTTTAATGTGTGACCTATTGAAGAAGAATTTTTAAGTTGATTCCATGTTTTCCTTTTTTTGATGCTGTTATGATGCTGGACAAGACAAGTTAAAGAAGAAAATAAATAAATAAATAAATAAATAAATAAATAAATAAATAAATAAGTAAATAAATAAATAGCATTTTTTAAATCTATATTAATTGTGTTTCATTTTGCATGAACAAACAAACTCGAGAAAGAAGGGAATATATTTGCACTTAATGTGTTTATTAAACACTTAGGGACAATTTCAACAAAACAACTGTAAACAGCTGTTCTGTCTTGGTTTTTTTCTTCTCATATTTCCATCCACAGGGACAACATGCTGTTCCGAATCTTCTGTCTTTATGGGTTGGTTCTGCTGTCTGTCACTACTGGATCAACTGCACATTTGTGTATTTGTGTGATGGGAACTCTACTGGGACAAACTGCCCCAGATGTGTTGGCAGAGACCTTCAGAGTCATTCTGCTGCAGATGGGTTCATTGAGTTAAACATTTGAATCAGATTAATCACGATGATGGATTAATTTGTGTTAACGCATTCATTTTGACAGCCCAACAACAATGTTTAAAAGGTTTAACCTGTCAAATATTTGGCTGTGAGAATAAAATATGCATCAATCTCATAAAAAGTTGCCACCCTGTTTGTTGGGTTAAACTATGAGAATACATGCAGACAAGAAAAAAAAAAAAAAGGCTTAACCTGTAAAACAAAGGTGCACTCCAACAAACTGAAAAACTGTATCTTCTGTCTTATATTAAATGGGACTATTGCATTATTTCTTGGCTGGGACAAATGAAAAACCTCTCACAGCAGACATTTTTATCCATTATGGTATAAAATGCACATTTGTAATTACCTTAATTCACAATGGCTGCGGTCCATGTAGGTGCATCAGTTCCACGCTTTTGTTTTGTGCGCGCTGGCTCACTAACACGGCGTTCTGAAAGGGAACTGATTCACCATTGTTGATATTGTAATCGGCTGTGTTTTTTCCTGCTGCAACAATCCAAAAGTGAACATGCTCTGTAGTGGAGTTGTTTTGGAGGATGAAGGCTCCATGCTGAGCCAAACATTACCTGCTTATAGGCTTTTATTTAACAGACAAACCTTTGAATCTGGGCTTCTATGCAACACAATGAAAAACAAACACAAGTATATACACAGTACATAAACATTTATTTACTTATTTAATAGCCTGGGAGTACTTGTATAAAAGATTTGATCGAATTCTAAACACTTCAGGTGCATTAGTTGAGAAGGAAAAACAACCAAACTGGATTAGAAAATGATTCTGATCTGTGGTAAATGAACAATAACTGAAAGCTGTCAATTGAAACCCTTGAACACAAAGTTGCAGCTGAGAGCACATAGAAATAGAAAGGCAAAGTGTAAAGATCTCAAGTAGAAAATTGAAAGCGACAGAAAAAATGGTCAGACTAATTGATTGTTCAAAGGGTGAGCCAATTTAATTAACCCATAAGGACCTAGAGCTGCTTTCGTTGCAGTTCCCAAATGAATCTTTGTGATTTATTACAATTCATTGTGATATTATGTTCCGAATTTTTCATTTTTAAGTGAAAATCTGGTGTTTTCCTACATTTAATTTACTGATCATAGTAAATTCCATAAAAGGTCAATAATAAAATTGAGGGTTATTATATTAGAAACAGAGAAAACTGAAGAAAAAGTGACTTTTTCAACAAAATATGTCATTAACTGAACATAAACCAAGTGTCTATAACCACTGTGATTGATCAAACTCCATGGGTTTTACTGGTGAATCAATGTTGTAGAAGATAACAGTGTTTCCATGGTAACTACAGAGCCTCTGGTCATTTAAATGGGTCATATCTGATGACCATGAAAAGATGACAAACTGTATTTTACACCAATTCTTTTCATGTATTGATAGGATTAGTGGATCAACAGGTAGTAAACATTTATCAGTAGATGGTTTTAGTCACCAGTAGATGTTTGGGTGTTTACAGGTTCATAAAATAGTTAGCTAATGTTGACTGTATGAATAAGGAAAGGTGATAGGATTAGGATTTACACAATTACTAGCCTAAAAAAAAATCAATAAAATATGTACTGGATCAATGGAATAATGTGTTTGTGTAGATTTGTGCAGTATTATTGAATTTTATGTCATAGTTTGCCTCATTCTGTTGTAGCTGCTATTGTCATATTATAACAAAAATAGATAAAACTGAAGAAAAAGTGACTTTTTCAACAAAATATATCAATAACTGAACATAAAGCAAGTGTCTATAACCGCTGTGATTGATCCAAGTCCATGGGTTTTACTGGTGAATCTATGTTATAGAAGATGACAGTGTTTCCATGGTAACTACGGAGCCTCTGATCATCCAAATGGGTCATATCTGATGACCATGAAAAGAAAAAGAATTGTATTTTGATAGCCCAGGTGCTCTCAAGCCTGAAAAAATATTTAGGAACAATGTGTTTGTGCAGATTTGTGCAGTATTATTGAATTTTATGGCATAGTTTGGCTCATTCTTTTGTTTCTGCTGTTGTTATGCATTTGTACAGTCTTTGTTTTGCACTGTAGTCACCCAGAATATAAGAATATAACATAATTATAGCTGCAAACCTCCACAGTTTCATTATTTTCATCGTGAGTTTGTGTAATATCATTTACATTTCATTGCATATCCCCAGCCACTAGCACCATCTACAATTTCCCAGCTGGCGAATAACAATTCACCGACATTACGTAACTCTCTGAAACGGCTCCTGATAGAGTTTATGGTGATATGGTAACAATGGCAGCTCCCCACTGGTGTCATCCCTTTAGCTCCTCTGATGCGTGGCCGTCATCACTGTGCTGCAGATTGAAGTGAAATGATTGGGTATAAAGCTCTGAAAAGGGGGCTGGAGTGATGAGGCCTCAGTGTCCATTGAAGTGAGCGAATAATCTATCTGAGGGTGTGATAGCACTGACTATCGTTTAAGTGGCTTGGAAAGGTCAGCGGAGGAGACCGGAATATGGGAACGCTTGGGACAGCCATTACCGCCATTCTGCTCCACTGTGTGAGCCGCCGCACCCTGATTGATGTCTCTATGGGAGGATTTGGTGCTGCTCTGGCCCGTTATACTGCATGCACTTTAATATATAGCCTGTGCGTGTCCCTGGACTGGTATTTGTGTGTGTGTGTGTGTGTGTGTGTGTGTGTGTGTGTGTGTGTGTGTGTGTGTGTGTGTGTGTGTGTGTTGCGTGCGTCAGTGAGATGGAGGAAGTTGTGGGTAATCATGCAGGATGGCCAGAGCAAAACATCTCATTCCAGGTCTTTAGGAGACAATCTAGAGATCCAGAGTCTCCCCCATCATCCGGTAAGCTCTCCATCACCCTGCTCCTTCTTCTTGTCTGATGACTCTCACACAACAACTCGCTTCATCTCTGACCAAAACAGACTCCGACCAAAGAAATCAATGGAACAAGGAGCTGTTCCCTCCACAGAAAGAGCTGATGTAATTAAATCTGTCTGCAGGGTAAGACGAGAAAAGGGTAAGGGAGGGAAAAAGAAGGGGAAATTTTTTGGACTAAATAATAAATTCTCGAGTGGAGAAATAAAGCAGAGGAAAGCTTGTGAAGTGCAGGAGAAGTCCCAGGAGGTATAATTAACAATATCTACCGTTAGTATCTGTCTTCTTTCTCACACAACAGACACAACAGCACAGACGGAGGCAGAGGCAGAAACCAGACTTTCCTCAAGTGGGTATGACTTCATTCTGCTTTATGGATTGTGGGTTAAATAGCAACATGAGTGAAAACATTGTTAAAAAAAGGCAAGTATTCCTCACATATATATGGTGTGGAGGGGTGGGTGATGTGTGCCTGTGCATTACCTGGGAGGACTGCGGTAAAGAAGACTGTGCCCAGACTCAAGTGTTTCCCTTTATCTTACTTTCCAAATCTGCTAGACCAGAACATTGTGATCCAGTTCATACATTTTAGTGCTGAGATGCTGCGCTGACAGCAACAGGATCCACATGTCTGAATGTCAGCAGCAGAGGGGAAAAATAGCTTGTCTTAAAATAAGAGCGCTGTGTAAATCTGGTCAAATTTGCAGGTCACATTTAGTCTGAGAATTAGACGATGTGTTGAACACATGGGTGAAAATGTGATGATGGAGCTTAAAATATATGCCAGAAAGAACGGAAAACCCAGTAAGTTTTAGTCAGGTGTCTCCCAGAAACTTTGGTGACAGACATGTGACAGGGTGTGTGTGACACATGCCATGTGATTTTCTCTTCCCAGAATAGCAGAATGTTTCCCAATAGTGACTTAATTCTAATGTGTGTTTTATGGGTTGTGATCAAGAGCTCATCCAGCGCGTGTTCAGTAATAAAGTCTTCTCCTCTGAGCAAAGCCTAGGCTTATGTGCTGACCCCAGCAAATTGACCCGGAGATTTATACAGCTATTTTCTAAAGGTCCCCATTCATGAGCCTACAGTCAGGAAGGAGAATTAGTGTTTCAATGGATTTCACTTTCCATTTGAATACGGAGTGGTTGGACCACGGCCCCGGCACAGGGGAGACCATGGGTAATGAACTCTATTGTGTTCTGCCACTTAGAGAATCAAATGCTGGAGGCTGTAAAAACATTCGTTACCACAGGAGAGTCGACTTCCTTCAGCTGCTATAGGAGGTGAATCCTATGGATTTATCCACCCTTTACTAAAAAAACCCCAGACATTTGGGAACCTGCACAAATTGGATTCAGACACATAAAGCGGCTCTATGATGTGCTGTATCTGAACTGTCCTCTGCCCACATACAGAAGGACAGAGTAAGGGAAGCCACTAGTAAATAAGAACCGTTCTTAATGACTTGCCTGGTGAAATAAAGGTTAAATAAAATATATAAAAATAGAACACGTCTTGGAGAGGTGTTGGGTTCCATTTACTGCCAGAGAAGCTTCAGTTTGCCTGCAAATCTCCAAACAATAGTGAATGGATGGAACTGCAGTCTTTCAATGATATCACATTTATCACATGTCTGGAAAAATGAGTTTCTATCTGTGGGGTGTGGCTCAGGATGTAGAGCAGGTCGTCCAGTGATCGAAGGGTTGGCAGTCCGAATCTGGCTCTGTTCTAGTTTTGTGCCGTTGTGTCCTTGGACCTTGACTCCAGTTTCACTCACACTTGGTGCAGAGGTGATTTTTCTCAGACTGTAAGGGAAGCTCAACTTCCCCTAAAATGTCCAAAATTAAATAGTCAAATCTGTTCGGTTATGTTCACATTTCATTGATATAAAAGCCTTAGAACATGTTCATCTGGAAGACGAGTTCGTTCAGAATCAGAAGTTCAGAAACTTCCCACAAATGGTCTGAGTCCATGTTGTTACTTCTCATACAGTCCCATAGCTCCATTTTCATTGACAGTGTATTTGTCCATAGAACTTCTTCTTCTGTGGTTTAATGGTGGCTGGTGCTCAGCAGCTTAGGCATTTGCGCCCTCTAGTGTCTCTACTGTGATATGCAGAGGTGACAATCCCAGCTCCAGAAAGTAAAAGTTCCGCCATGTCTTGGTTCTTCCCGTTCACTTCACACAGGTGAGTCCACTGATCTACCTGGATGAGGAGTTGTGCTCATCAAAACGGGCTGGTTCAGTGAAGGGTTGGAACAAATACATGGCAGGACTTTTACTTTATGGAGCTGGGATTTTCACCTCTGGTGATATGAACCAGATCATTTGTCCATAGGAGCTGAGCGTCCATGCACTTCAATGGGACAGTTTGTTTCATTGCCTCCAAACTGGACTGTCATTGGATAAATGCCATGTTTTTGTCCCGCCCCCGGACGCCCAGTGTCTCTGGGGGTGAATGGAGCTGTGGGCGGGGCTTCGGCTGGCCTGGACACTGGGCTTCCACATGATGATTGGAGGATCAGTGGAAAGGCTGAATCCTGTTTGATTGACAGGTGTTTTCAGATCTACTCCGTCACTTCACTGCTCAGACTATCAGACCCATCCAGGATTCTGCAGTGAAGTCGGAACTAAGACAAACTGTGATTTAATTGTTGTCAATTTCTTGACAAAATGACTTGTTCATTTCTTACACTATAAATAAAACACACTCATCGTGTTTTCTTGTTTCAGTTTAACATAATTTCAATAATTCCTTGTTCCAGTTTATATCGTTTCATTAGACAGTTCAATCAGTCAGACTGTTGGTAGGTCAGAGGGAACTAGAGCTAGTGTCACAGGGTCACAGACTGTTTTCTTGAAAAAGAACGGAGGCAGATTTTACATGTAAATAAATGGACAAATTTTATGATGTAGGCTGACAATGAGCTTCCTGTTTGAAAGACCAGCAGCCGACACTGCACGAGTGCATGAATGTACATGAATGTTTGGTGGCGGTCAGAGGAGGCGTTTGACGTGAATTGGCTACACTTCCGTCAGTCTGCTCTGTACACATTGTTGGAGCCAAAATACATTTTTGTTCATTTATTCCTATTTTTGGTTTTGTTCTTAATAATTGCCTGATGGGTGTGGCTGTGATGACCACCACAGAGAGAGAGAGAGAGAGCCACTATGTAAATTTAAGTTAGATATTTTCAGTGCTTTTTATGTCGACTATTTTATTTATTGTATACAGCATATGGTTTATGACGATTGTGGCCAATTAAGAACTGATAAACTGGGCTATTGTCAATAAATGGATTGACGTATCCAAACAAAGGAAAACCACCTGGACGCTCATTCTTTCACGCGTCAGGAATACAACAGGTTGAACTTTTACACACCACAGTAGCTGCTACAGGTAAAGCCGCTACACACATGTAGTTTACCAGCAGGGAGCGAACAATGACTAAAGAAAAACGCTTTAGGTGCCTTGAAAAGCACGACAGAAATCTAATCCATTATTATTGTAACACAGTCCAGTCGGAGGCCCAGCAGGAGCAGTAATCCTTCAAGTACGTACACCACGAGTGTCAGAAGCACGAAGTTCATCACTTTAACTACTGTTATGTCATTTAAGTAATTTCAAGGAAAACGGCCTTTGTAAAAGGTATTTCAGAGGGATTCCACGTGTCATGTCGATTCCTACAGCGAGTATTAGAGCCCGACCGATGTCGATTAATCGAGCCATAAGTGATTAATCAACATCGGTCAATATGTTAATGATGTATTAACTTTTTTGCTGGGTGGAGATTTTGTCACTCTGCGCCTGTGTTTCCGTGCTGCCCGGAGAGTTGGAGGAATAGTAAAGCATGTTCAGTTTCACTTTCACTTTGGCAATAATGGACCACTATCCTCCCGTCTTACGAACTACTCACCCCCCACTCCAGTCCGGGCACTTCCTGTGGATTTGATTTACTTGACAAAGATGCAACTGTTAATTCACATGTCCACCATTATCTAATATAGTACTATTATATCCTGTATTTATCAGCTTTTTTTAGCCTCCAATATCAGTATCTCTATCAGCCCCAAAAATCCCACATCAATCGGGCTCTAAATTGTACATTACAAATTAGAAAGTATCAGTTGAGCTCATGTTTTGTTAGAAAAGTCCTGATTTAAAGCAACCAGTATTTGTTAAGTAAATGTAAAGCAGCGTGTACGATCCTATAGAATTTAGTGGAGTTGTACAGCACGTGCGCTTTCTACAACTTCCAAGAAACGGAGTAAACAGAGTGCAGATATCTCAGTAACAGTAAACAGAACACAGTGGTGATAACATATCTACAGTCAGATCCTGAATATTGATCCTTAGTCTCGTTGGGCGTGCTACGTCTATGCCTGATATGTCAACACAATCTGACAGAACTACAGAAAAAAAATAAATAAGTGACTCAATAATGCAAACTGATTTTTTATTCACATTGGTTGTATTCAGACACATAAACTTCCTGCATTGGAGTAAACTTTTGTAAAAATGAACAAATGGCAATTTATAATAGTATGTTTTCAGCCACAAACTAGTATTAATACATGGGATACTGTCTAACAAACATTAATATACAACTGAATATATTTTTTCTGTGATAAAATGCATAATATATTACCTTTTAGTCAATTTTAACTCAATATACTCAAAGGGCATGAGTCAGAAAACAGGCCACAGTGGTAAAAAAACAACGTGATAATCTTGTTGTGACCTTATCTCCTGCTGACACCCACAATGCAGGGCTGGGAGAGGTTGGGTGGGTGACATTAGAACTCAGCAGTTTGTGCCTCTCAGCCAACTCTCACAGCTTCCCCAGTTCATCCATTAGCAGCCTGACAGTTAAGTGTCACATGGTGGCCCTGTGGAGGAGCTGCGAGCAGTTACGGTTTAGAGAACCATAGCCAGCCAGCCAGCGATCATAGCCATGCCCCCCATGGGAGCCACTTTGCGCAGACCAGGGTCCCCCGTCAGGGCCTGGTGGTACAAAGAGCCGCAGAACATCCCCATCCCGGCTACGAGGAGAGCCCCAGCCTGGGGAGGAGACAAAAACAGAGTCAAATTATCGCTGGTCACAACTGATTTCAACCTACCTGAACAGACCTGAGATTAAACAGGAGCCAAAAAGGGGAATAATCTACCAGAGTTCCTTTAGCTGGATTTCATTTCATTGTCATATTTACTGATGTGCTCAAATTTAAAATGCAGCTATGAACAATGGTTGGGACAGGGAGTGCAGGAGCGAAACTGGCTGAGAAAGCATTAAACCATTCTTCTGATTTAATGTGACATGTTCCCCCATTTCTTCCTAACCTCAAGTAACATCATTAGATAGGAGGTAGAACGGTAAGAAGGTTGCTGAAAGTAGAATTTGAGAAGCGAAAGTTAGCTTGCACCTAAATAGAGGCTGAACACATGAAGTTTTGGATTAACTGCAGATGTTCCCCAATATTTCAGATTTCTGTGTGAAATGTAGAGAGAGAGAAAAAAGGTACTTTATATCATTGTCTATTGGAGTGTAGAAAGCAACAGCAACTCCGGAAATCTGAGAGGGATTGTATAAAGGCGACGACACACCAACCCAATTTTTGGCGGTCAGACTTCGTCAGGCAGTCTGTTGAGGTTGGTGGCATGAGTCTGTTACTGCACGTGCAGTATGTTCCATGCGATCGGTCGTCGATAATGCCTTTGCCAGTCTTTTCAGATGATTCAACATGTAAACTGTAATTGGCCATTACCCATCGTTCAGTCTGACAAATGTGATTGGACGGATAGCCCTTGACTACTGAATCAGTGAACGACAATTTACATGTAAATACAGCTCTGCCGAGGTCCTTCACACTATTATTGTCTTCTATAAAACTCCATTCACTGCTCAGATCGTATCTAAATGAGTGTCATTAGCCACGTTTACATGGACAAAAATAATCGGAATAAAAGACCAATCAGATTGAAAATGCTTCACGTAAACACGTCAGTTGGAACATTCTGATTCGATCGAGTACGTTCAGAAAGAAAAATCATTCCGAAAGAGAGGGGTGGTTTACGCCAATCATTATTCCGATCGGCGTCCATGTACACACCCGTTCGGATCCTGTGTTGGATTATCTCCACTGCGCATGTGCACTATGTCTGTATGACGCATTTCCGCCTTCACAAAACAGTCAAAGCATGGCAGGAACGAAGTTAACGAAACAAAATGAACATGTGCCAGAAGGTAGGAAAACACAATGTGAAGGACGCAAAAAATTAAAGCTCTCGCATCGCACAGACAGTTTGTTTACATCTGAAGCGGAAATACGGCTTCTTCTACTATTTCCAGAAAATTGGACCAATCCGCGCATGCCCAAACTTTTTTGCCCGATTAAACGCTGTGTGCATGTATACACACGACATGATCAAATTGTGTTATTTAGTGTCCATGTAAACAGTTGATTAAGATATTCCGATCATCCAAGATTTTGATCGGATTGGGAAAATGTGTTCCTGTAAACATGGCTAGTCAGTGTTGCCTATGAACTTCATTCATTCCATGAAGTGAACACTGTTAGCATCGTTAGCATAGTGCGATTTCTCCACATTTTTTGCCTTTTTTCTTCCACAAGAAAAAGCCAGAGCTGCCAACACCAGTATCTTCTTATTACAAGCTGTTCAACAAGTACAACAACCCTTCTTGACTGCTCAACACTCTACGCTGACATTAATGACTGACGACCGCGAGCTCTCTGTTTTGGTTTAGAAAGATGTTTCGTTATTTCTGGGTTTACGCTCAAGTTGGCAGATGATTTGGTGTGTATCTTCACACTTTTTTGACTGTGTCGGGGAGAATCAACCAATCAGTCGGGCAACCTTTTCTGGTGACGATCAGCAGTCGGGTTGGTGTATCTTCGCTCTAAGCCTTGTAGTTGGGAAGGACATCCTATCATGTGCTAAACTTTGTGTGCTGGTTGTGTATCCTGAAGGTTTTGTGGTAACCTTGCAGCAGTCGCTTCTCATTGACTGGACTTTTACAAGCCAGATGGGTAATTGGACTTTTATGGAAAAGTATAGAAATACTTTCTATTGGTTTGTGGATAAAAGAACTGGCTGCTAGTCTGGCCTTGGAACTGCTAACATACATTGTTAAAAAGAAGGACAAGAAATGTGCCTGTTTATGGGGTCTGTATGTGGCTTTCTTGAAAAACTACCCTACAGTTCTGTATGACTTGGTTTCCTATTCTGTGCTCCAACTGTACACTACTATGGTCTGATTTTACAGTTGTATTGGCTTTTTCTTTTTGTTTTATTTAATTTATCTATTTAAAGCGTATATAAATAATATTGTTCATACAATTGATTCTGTAAATCTGATTGTGTGTGACGTAACTGAAAAAATGTATGTGAATGGTTTGTACAGATGTTTTGTGTTATTGTAAATAAACAAAAGTCTGTAAACAAAGCAACGGAAGCAGAATTAATTTAACTATTAGTTTGTAAAAAGGGTTGGGAGTCTATAAGTTAGACTTCTTCCCACTCCTTTTTAAGTGCAGAAAATTTTGTTTGGTCATGTTGTATTGTTCTGTGTTGTTTGATTCTATGTGGTTGAAATAAAACTACACTAACTATTAATTATTTTATTATTTAATAATTCTATTTATTTAGAAAACCCTCCATTTTTGTGGTGATTAGCCTTCTTTTGGGTATGTATTTCCTGTATTTGTGGATTTGTATTAATCTACCAGGATTGGAAAAATGTTATGTCGTTGTTCATTAGTTAAAGAAAAATAAAAGGGGGAAAGAAAACAAAAACAAAAAAACAACTGTCATTTAACTCTGCAACCATCAAAATGTACTAGGGAAGATATTTTCGGTTCCATATGAAGTGAGAAATGCTGCTCCAGAATGTGATCCATCAGGCATAAACGTATTTCATATAACCATAAACAGGTCTGTACAAAAGCCTAAGGCCAACTTTTTGTTTTGTTGGTTTAGTAAAGTTCTAATGACCATACATGCATTTCTCAGTCTGTGTATAAAGATCCAATCTAATATATATGAAGTATGTCAAGTTTCAGGGAATAAAACAGCTTCTATAAACCAAAGGTGTCGTATTTACTGTCCCCTCCCTTTGCATTTATCAGGTCTTGAACCCTTTTATTCACACAATATGAGATGAACTGCACTTCTCTTCTGCTGTTCTAAACTAAGGTTCATTCAACACGTCAAATGTTTCGAACCGTTTGTGCTGCTTCTTGTCATGGTGACAGTGTCAACACTAAAAAGGGACTTGAAGCTTTAACACCCAATAAGTTCCATCTGTGTGTATTTTAAGGCTGCACACATATTTCCTGTATTTTTTTGGTTGTATTTGTAAAAAATAGAACAAGAAATAAACATGTGTGTTCATTTCAACCCCAGAATATGATACAAATAACAATACTAGGATCACGATACGATATATCATGATACTATTAAAAAGACAATTTTTTGTTTCTTTTTTTGAAGTATTTATTTCCTTGAAGATTTGAATTACACCCAAAATACACACAAATACTAAACCCATTTTTATTTGATCACAACAGGATCTGATGTTACATCACAAAATGATGTTCTGTTAAAACTTATATTACGTTTTACAGTTATTACAGTTTAAGATCCTGCTCAAATGTTCATAGTCTATTAGTTCATAACCTGCCTCTCAGACAGTAAAAAGGGCTTTTCGGATGCTTCAAATAACCACTATTTAATAAAACAGTGTTAAATAATAAGAAATAAAATATAAACAATAAAGAAAAAGAAAAACGAACCTCCACCATATCTGCATTTGAATAAATACCTAAAAATATTGATACACTACTTTTTAATATCGATATCGTATCATGAAATGAAATATCGCAATATATTGCAGAACTGATATTTTCTTACAGCCCTATCCGAGTTGATATAAATAAAATAAGTAAAAGTAAGTACATTTTATTTATAGAGCACTTGTCACAGACAGGGAGTCACAAAGTACTTTACAGTGTAAAATGCACTTAAAATACAATTTAAAATGCAAAAAATACAGTTAAAATACAATTAAAATGTGATAAATACATTAAGTGCAATCAGTTTATAGCAGGCCTGAGTCAGTTGGATTTAAAACGCCTGCTTGAACATGGACTGTAGGTACAGAAGGAGATCGTTCCAGAGACACAGCACCACAGCTTTAAAAGATCTGTCACCCCATGTACTAAAACAGATGCAGGATAAGGTGGCGCCAAGCTAAACATTCAATATTTAGTCAGTTTTAAGACTTTTTCTGCATGGTCTGTGAACTGAAGTACTTTTCACTGCTGGTTTTTCAGCAGAAATTAACAAAACCCTACAAGGGAGTTTCATGCAAAAACACAGGTTTAAACCATAATCCCCCTGCAGTGTTTACTACCTACCGCAGCACAGCTTTGTTCATCCAATTGTCAGTAATAATTGCTTAAAGGAATAGTGATTTTCTGAGTAAGCATGGATAGGAAATGGCAGGAAATCACATAGGCTCATTTTCAAAGGACAATGGAGTGAATCCAACCTTAAGAGCTGGTATTAAGCCGCCTTACTCACCACGGCAGGTTTTCCACAGTGGGCAGCACCCAGCAGGGCCAAGCTGTGGTAGAAATGGTACTTATTGGCAGTCTCAAATAGCTGGAGGTGGAGACACAGAAGAAGTTTTTACAAAACTTTGCACTCTCCATTTTTCATCCTATTTTTCTCAATCAAAACTGTTCTGGAAAAGCATGATGGGGTTGTTACTGCTGAAGCACTACAAAAGGAAAAAAAAAACCAGATGACTGTTATTTATCTATTGCAGAGGTACCAAAGTTATTTGAGTTTTGGGGGCCACATCCTCCCAATATGATCTGAAGTCGATCAAACCAGTAAAATAATAACATAGGCTAATAACACACAAATAATGTCAAATCCAAACATTTGTCTGTTTTAGAGTGAAAAAAATAAGGTCACATTGTGAAAATGTTTACATCTACAAACTATCCTCTTAAAATGTGAATAACATCAACAACCTAAAATCTCTTAAGAAAACTATGTGCAATATTAAGAATATTACTGTATGTCTGAGTTTAAAATGCACTTATTCTTATTAAGACATTTCAGGTTGTTCATATTTTAGGTTATTCACATTTTTTGTGAAAGCATAGTTTGCAAATGTTTTGCAATTTTTTTTTAAACAGTAAATAAAAGACAATAATTTGGAGATGTGAGTATTTATAAGTTATTGTAATAGTATTTTAGTGATACGACCCACTTGAGAACGAATTGGGCTGTATGTGAAACTTGAACTAAAATTATTGTTAATATCTTAAAAGGAGAATTCCGGCCATTTTACAAACATAGCTCATCTGCTTGAGGTCAAAGAAAGTTGGCCAAAGGGAAAACTGCGAGAAATTTTCATGCG
>JAQQZY010000011.1:5007712-5019044 GCA_030068375.1 Ostorhinchus rueppellii | reverse complement strand
TAAGCAGCTGGGATAGGCTCCATGTGACCCCCGTGACCCTAGTGAGGATAAAGTGGGTATAGAAGATGAATGAATGAAAAGATTTCTATGTCACTTTCTGATATTAGGCTTCGTTGCTTGCGTGGTCCAGCTGAGTGGACATTTTTGTAACTCCTCTTGATCGCATTGTTTTTTTCATGCCTAAAGAGTAATAAAAACACTCAGGAAGAATATGTTGGCTAAGGTTCTCATAATTCATGTATGAAAGGGTTAATAATGTCGTGAAATATATCTATATTTGTGTATGGAGGTTGTTTAGATTTAGTGTATCCTTAAAATAGAGCACTGGGGTGTTTCTGCTTAAGATTTTGTGTGCGTGCAATACAGATGAATTTTAAATTATTTTGTACTACATGTCTGTGCAAACATTGTCCATGTTGCATTTTGTGGTCTCTGTACTTGTCCCTGTGTGTATTTTGTGTAGGGCTGTGTATTGGCAAGAATCTGTCAATACGATACAAATCACAAGACCAGGATCACGATACAATATACCATGGTACTGTTAAAAAGGCAATTTTTTGTTTCCTTTTTTTAAGTGATTATTTCCTTGAAGAATTGAATCACACCTGAAATCTGCACAAATATGAAACCTATACTGCGGAACCTATATTTTCTTACACCTCTGTTTTTGTGCAACATTAACCTGCCAGGAGGTCTGCAGATGGAAATTAGCCTTAGACTGTAATCCAGCATATTTATATGAAAAAAAGTTCATTAATATGCATTGTTCCTCCATTTCTTAAATAGATAAATAAATTAATAAAGTTCATGCCACAGTTGGATGAATGTTGAAAAAGACACATTTATTAGCATTAAATACTGCAACAGATAAAAGCAAAACTAAAATCTGTTTGCCTTTTGTACTTTTTTTGAACGTACAGGACAGATTTAATATAAATATCTAAAGCTAATTACAGAAATTCATAAAGAAATGACTGATCATGACAGATAATTGAGATGGAAGTGGTGCAACAGGATGACATAATTAATAAAATGATGCAAGAACAATGACGGATAATGACATTTCTGTTTGTTTCAGTCAGGTGTTTTGCACTGTTACGCAAATTAATTACAGTTACCTTTAGATGTAAGTTTGTTAGTACATCTTAAAATGAAACACGATGTAAATTAAACACTATAGTCAAAAAGAAATCATTGAATATTTATGAATAAAGGCTTGGTATTTGACGGCGTACTACATTTGCACCGGCCTGTACCCTCTGTTCTTACACACACATTTGTTGTCATGTGCAGTCCACCACTCTATACTTATTTAATTACACTGGCTGTAGAATCCATCCCTTTTCTTCTGTATTTGTTAGACCACATATGCGCAGCAGGACTTCTTTATTGCCTTTATTCTCCTTTGCGTGTTCATTTGTTTTTCTTCTCCAATCCATTTGTGGCCGACTCCGTCATTTAGTTCAAAGGGAGCCTGGCTGTTTTAGCAGGAGGTGTGTGTCGTTGCTATGGCAGCGTCTTTTTAGAAGGATAAGTCCAGCAAAGCTCAGCGTTTTAAAAGAGAATCCCATGTTTAGCTTTTCTTGGTTTGTTTGCATGCACAAGTGTACGTTCTTCTGTGTTAAATCTGTGGAATTAATGAAAAAAAAAGAAACCAAACCCACTGACATCACTGGATTGACTGCTGTGATGTATAAATTGCTGAAATCTGCAGTTTGTCTTTCTGATGAAGCCTATTAAACAATGTTCTGTGGTACTGTGTAGAATCCAAATATCACATGTTGTTATGACCAAATGTTTTCTTCTATTGAAAATAAGTAAAGCCAAGCACCAGGATGTGTGATTGACTCCAGTTTTGCAGGTGTGTTAAAAAAAAAGTCCATTGTTTCATTTCATGTCACACATTCCAGCGTACGCGCTAGCGAATGCAATTGATCTGACAATTTTCTTTTAGAGTTATTGGAAGAGTAAAGGGAAAACATTATGCCATATTGTTTAGGATTGTTCTGTGAGACGACTGCCTCCACGTTCACTCAGCCCTGCCGTTTGCGTCGTAGCGCTGCTCTCCCACAGTCCCTCCACAGCGAGCCGTCTCTGTCTTTTGTCTGAGCCTGTTGAATGAGGTCTTTGCTCTCCAGGGGGCACCATGGAGACTAGGGGGTCCATCCAAAACTGGTCTCAGTTCTCACAATCTGTTTCCTTCTTTCTGCTTCCACAATTAATAAAATCACAACCCACAATCTGAATCTCGTTCGCTGTTAATTCCCTCCACTGCGGTAGCCTGCCCTGGTGTAATTTGTCCTATTACAGTTTCATAATGTTTCATAACGCACAAAAAAAAGCTTCATAAGCTCTCCATCATAGTGCTTTGTACAATCTGAGCTTGGTTTTGTCATCACTGTTTCATTTCTGCGGCAGCGGAAAATCACAGCGCACAAACTCCTGCAGGTTAAAACAGATGAATTGAACACTAAAGAGTCAGTGTAAACCACAGGTGTCAAACATGCGGCCCGGGGGCCAAATCTGGGCCATCAAAGGGTTCAATCCGGCCCCTGGTAAGAATTTGTGAAATGCATAAATTACACTGAAGATATGAACAATCAAGGTCGTTCAAATCATTTGAGGTGAAGTTAGTCTAAAGTGGCTCAGACCAGACAAATACTGCCATAATAACCTATAAATAATGAAAACTGCAAAGTTGTGTGTTTGTTTTAGTGTAAAAATAGTAAAATTACTCAAAAATGTTTACATTTACACACTAGCCTTTTTATATATATATATATAACCTGAAATGTCTTAAGAGAAACATGTGGAATTTTAATAATATTCTGCCTGTTATTTAATGTTTTGTGTATTTGTGCTGTGATCACAAAAATAAATTAAACTGTGGTGTATGTAATGTTAAAATTACAGTTATTTTTCTTAATAATTTTCAGGTTGTTCATATTTGTTCATGTTAAGTTAATGTACAATTCGTAGATGTAAACATTTTCATTATGGAATTTTAAGGTTTTTTTTCACTCAAAAGTTATTATCCTATTATTTATATTATTTCACTGGTCCGGCCCACTTTATACTATATTAGGCTGAATGTGGCCCCTGAACTAAAATGAGTTTGACACCCCTGGTGTAAACCTATAAATTGAATTCACATGTGAGCTCTGCTGTATTAACGCCACAAACAATGCAGTGATGCATTAATAGTCTCCACTGTTGAACCCAGGTCATGTCAGACATACATGATAATACACCATCCCACTAACCAAATTAAGTCCATTCCATACATAGGATCACTAGAATGCCTACCGTTTCCTTGCTTTTAACCCCTTGAAGCCAATTGTTGCGAATTTGTGTCAACCCCCCCCCCCCCGAAATGTTTTTCTCATAATTGGAAATAAATTCAGGCGTCAAGGTTTAACCACATTTCCTTTTGCATTGATGTTTTCCGTTATCTTTTTTTGTCTGTGTTTTATGTTATCTGCTGCAGGTCGACCTGGTGTGGATTATTTAAAGGAGTCATAGTTTGCTTTTTTTTAAAT
Organism: Ostorhinchus rueppellii; assembly: GCA_030068375.1. NCBI lineage: Eukaryota > Metazoa > Chordata > Actinopteri > Kurtiformes > Apogonidae > Ostorhinchus > Ostorhinchus rueppellii. Next base: position 5,015,505 of record JAQQZY010000011.1, on the reverse strand, counting down.
GGAATTATGCATTAAAAAAAATCAGCTTCATTTCATTTTAAAAAATATATTTACAGAAGTTTCATAAGATAAAAGAAATATAAACCTTTCAATCCTGTTATGATTGAACTTAAAGGAGTGATATTTTGCTTTTTAAATGGATTTTCAAACATGTCCCTGTGCTCTCCATAAACTTTAAATGCTCTGCTTGGGTCTGAATTCTTCATTCATTCATCTCCACAGGTCCATCTTCAACCGTATTTCTGAGTAATGACACCAGAAAGGTGGTTTGGAGCGCTGGCCCTTTAAATGCCCCGCCCCCTCCTGGTTGTTGGCTGTGCTGCTCTGTCCCGTTCAACCAATAACTGAACATTTTAGGTAATCAGCTCAAAGTTTGGATATATTTTCAGTTTTTATTTCAACCGCTGTTGCTGATAAACAGTTATGTCATACTCAGAGAAATGTTCTTCTGAAGTCTTGACCTTATACATATGTGCAAATGTCGTGATGTAACTAGTTGTAAACGTAACAAATTAAGCAGGAATTAAAATAGATTGAAGAAATCGACTTGATTTTTGGCAAAATGAATATAAAGATAGCTTTGTAGCACTTGGAGGGTTCAAATTCAAACTTTATGAACTATTAGGATCCAAATCGTAGTTTTAGGCAGCGAGCCGTGGACCCATGACTTGTGACTTTCGAAAAAAAAAAAACAGCCAAAAAAACAGTGCACGGCTTGGCCAAAGCTGTGCCAAATATCTGTATAATATTGTCTCACCTTGTCAGTTCCTAATTTTACCTAAATCCATCGTCTCAAGTACACAAGTAGCAACTGACTTCCGGTTCTACATTTCACCAAGGAACATGCGATTTGATTGGTCAGTTGATGCGCCATTTGAAAGGAGAGCTCTGATTGGCCTGAAGGTTGATCCCTGCACACCCTGATTTTAAAAATTTTTTTTTTTGCCCACCCAAAATTCAGATTCCTGCCTAAAACTTTGGTCCAAATACACAAATAAATGAGCCAAAGACTAATATAAGTGGGTTTAGCGAAATATGACATCGTAGTGATAGTTTGGAGCAGGAAAAAGTAGATCCAATATCCTCCCACTTAGCCCCTTGTAAGTGTTGACAGTGAGAACATATTAAGCACATCCATAATTTATGATAAAGATTACGACTTGCGAGGTGAACACTAAGTCAAAGTAATAAATACCAAAATAAATCTGAATCACAGATTAGACTCAAAGCGTTTTTCAGCCTTTTCACCTGCATATTATTAGAACTTTATCAGCCAAACTGTCTCACTCAAGTTTGTGTTTTTCCTGTTCTTTCGATATATTCTTCTGCCCTCCTCCTCCTTGAATTGCAGTAGAACACTCCTGTTGTCCATCAGCCGGAGCTGCACAGATGTAGTGATGTGGCGTCCCCTGTGGGCTCATTAAGGTTAGATCAAGGTTGGAGTCCGTCTGACACATTTTGACGGGGAAAAAACCTAAAGTATGCTTCCCGAGTCTCCTGTCAGCAGCAGCCTTCACTTCGCCGGCCCCCTGCTAGAACCAAGATGACCACCAGCCAAGATCAGTGAACATTTACTTCTTTTTCCTTCAAAGAGATAAAAGCCAACGGGAAGACACAGGCAGCGAGAAACCACCCAGAACTCCTATCAGCTCGAGTCAGAGCAATGGGTTCTTTCTGAAGTTTGACAGTGCAGGAATTCGGATCCAGGTCCACTTTACTGTTGTCAAAAAATGAATATATAGAAATTGTGAACTTTTGAAACCGTCTCACTGCTCGTTTTCCAGATATACCAGGTATGCATCCTCACTCTCAGTTCCCTCTGGCAGCAATTTGACACGACCGTCATCACGGCGCCCGTATAACCCCGCCTCTTCTCACTCACAGGGTTGTTGTGTTTGTCACTCGTCTCATCCACTCTGCTTGAAAGCATCACAGCAGGCTGTGGTATGTCATGATTTTTATTTTTTTGTATGGTTTTGAGGCAAAGAATGCAAGCAAGTAGCACAAACAAATTTAGCAAAGCACCTGAAGGACCGACACGCCAAGTTCTATAAAGAATTTCAAGGGGTTGGTGACGGCTCCCATTTCAACATCGCTGAAGCATTAAACAAGATGGCCCACTAAACTGCTGTGGATAAGTGTGTTGTTGTGTTGTCGGCCCTACAGTCATTTGTAATTCTCAAAACTAAGCTAATCCCCATCAGAGCTAACAACCCCGAGGAATCTGACAGCAGAGTTTCAGTTGATAGGAGAAATCTTTGACTATGGTCAGGCGTAAATTCATATAAAATGTACTGTACTTGTGTAAATTCTAAGCTTTGTTAATTCCCAGATCATGAAGTTATTTTAAGGCTTGTTCTTCTGATTAAAATCAATGTTTCTAGGAAGGATATTGTTTGTGTTAAAGCCCCAGTGCATTGCTGCTCTTTGCTTTTATTCAAGGAAAGAAAACTCGTACCTTGTCTTGCCAGAGCCTTGGTATCTTTAGACTTTTGTTATATTTATCTTTTAATGAAAATCTACATTTTTGTGCCCTTTTATGTTGTTTCAATTTCTGTCTGCAGTTCCAGCAATCCCAACACTGAGATTATACTTGTCGAGATATCGTCTGACAATAAAAAAAAAAAAAACTGATGCTGAGCAATTTTTTGGACGGATAATGCCATCAGTGATTGAGACACAAAGCTGCAGTGGGTCCAGTTGGCAATGATGGGTAGAGTCAGTTCCTGAATAGAAGGCATGATACAGATTTGATGGAATCAACAGCACTGGAGTCAGCAGCAGCTGGGATTAAATACATCCTTCTTTCCAGCCAATCAGATTGACTGACAGTCTGGGTCCATGTTGCTCCGACCAGTGTATCTCATCCCTCTGGCAAATGCTGTGATTTCCCTGGATTTCTCCTGTATTTTCAAGTGAATTCTATTTGTTTCCTGGTTCTCCCCTAATACACCTCCATTTTTTCAGAGCCGAGGAATGTTATGCACACATGCCTTTGGAGATTAATGTGCTCGTCTCTAATGCTGGCAGCGTATTTTATGCAGAAGCACATTCTGCATGTTACATTTTACCACTGATTTGGGTAGTGGAGAGACTGAATGGCGTACTGACAGCATCTCAAGGTCAGGAGCGGTCATATTCTCACGAGCGCTCCATAGTAAACCCTCAGCATCGCAAACAAGCTGTGGGTCATTGGGTCTGGAGATGGGCAGGTAGGCAGGCCACTGTTCCTGCCCTCTTACCTCAGACACATACTGAGAGACGAGGAGAGAATGTGCTCTGAAAGTCAAGTGGCCGCGGATGTCACAAGAAATTGAAAAGAGCAAAGGAAGCGAACTAAAGAGCAAATGGGAGGGTGTTTGACAAAAAGCAAGCTGTGAAGAAGCACGCTCTACAACAGGGCGGAGAGAGAGGGGGAGAGGGATGCCACAACATTACAACGCCATCTCTATTTTAAATTCCTAACATCTGCTATATGCTACCTCGTCCCTGCTGTTGTGCACACACACATTTGTATGGGCTGACACACCACCACGCATTAGTATGAGCTGTCAGCTAAAGCCCTAACAACTAGCAAAAGGACCAGTTGAATGGTAATGCTGGGAAAGGAAGCAGCGGTAGTGGCTGTGTTGGCCGACACGCTGAAGTGTTATCACTGTGCCTGCACTGTATAATGACGAGAGTTGTTTTTTAGCACACACATTTTCCTTTCACACCTGCACACACATACACTGGTCTCCGTCAGTCAGCGATAATGAGCTTCCACGGGCGGCATTGCCAGTGGCTGTCCAGTAGTGCAGGTTAGGCCGTTATCCATTTGATTGTCCACGTGTTGACATAAGTGATGCTGGGTCGTGGCGGTTGGGTTTCAGGCATGGCCAGAGCAGCAGCTAATGGCAGCACTTGAGGATGCAGAGATACCAGCCACAGTCGCTGCTGCTGGTGAGAATGCTGCCTGGAGGAACTCTGCATGAGCTGTTTGCCATGACATAGTCTCTTACAATAGTATGTACATGTGTGGGTGCATGCATGCGTGTACAGTTGCACATTACCTCTTCAACATTACCTTAAAAATTGAGTTTCAGCTCCCCTCTCGTCTGAACAAATGGAGCGTTTCAAGTACTTCCGTATGCCGTCTAGCTCCAGTTGATGCATTGTTCGGCTGCTGGGCTTTAGCTGTCGCGGTGGTGTATGCTAATGAAAAGAATAAGCCTGTTCTTACATGGTGAATTAGGATGTCTCTTTCTTGACAGGGCCATACTAGATTCTGGTTGTATTTGTGTATGTGCACGCTGAGAGGCACGACAGTGATGAATGAGCAATAGAATGGCAGTGTTATATTTTTATACTTGATGATGCCAAGCTGGCAATGATCGTTGCTGTTATTGTTACAATCGGAGGAAAATTGAAACCCTCAGGATAACAAGAAGCATGCACAGGCACATCGACACACGTGAAGGAGTGAAATATTATAGCTTTGTGCACAGATTTAAGACAAAGGGCCTTAGCATGTGCTGATGTTTAAAGATGCACTGTGCGTATCCTCCGTTCTTCATTGAAAACACTGCATTGGTTGAGTCATTTATCTGTGACTCTTCATACTGTCTCTCAAGGGTGAAACAATTTCTTTGCTGACAAATGGCAAAGGGAGCGATGGGCTAAGTTCCAATCTGTGGATCAGTCCCAGGCCAAACACCCTGCATGAGCAGATTTTCAGTTATACTTGCACAGGTAGCAGCTCAGAGCACTGGCAACATTAATGTCAGTGTTCTGACTTGTACCGAACTTTATTGAGTGCACTTATCTGTTACCCCGAGGCTACAGTATCTTAGGGAAAATGAGTCATCTCCCTGTGCAGTGTCCTTCATAAATCCCTTCTGATTGTCTGCACTTCACCTAAGGTATAAGAAATAGTGCAAACAACAAGGTTGCACATTTAAGTATTCAGGCAGCCAGAGTGATCAAACTAGGAACAGAGATAAGACATACAAGTAGGGGGGGGGCAGACTCGAAAGGTTGAAGGGACCATGATATAAGGTAGCATCTAAAGAGGGGGACACCATTAGAGGAAGAAAGATAGGGTCTGTCACCTTAATTAGCCAGGGTAAGAGAATGTAACCTTGATAACGCTAGTGCTAACACCCAGTAAGTGGTGAGATTGCTTCAACTGAATATCTGTTAGCTTGTATTGCTTCTAGATGGTGGAATGTGGTGGGGTTGCTACAAAGACAAAGACTTGGGAAGAAAGCAAAAGAAATCCCCCGATACCTACATGAAACGATCGCTTTCCATTTGGGTTTAAACTCCGGGGACGTGGAAATAAGAAGGCGAGTAGAAGAAGGGGGCGGCGATTTAGAAGGCTGCAAGTCAGCAGGATTTCTTGGCCCTGTTTGAGTGTGTGTGTGTATGTGTGTGTGTGTGTGTTTTCTGGCTCTTTCTCTTTTTCCTTTTGTGGGAAATAAACATTTTTCAAAGGATGAGCTGTATCCTCTCACCAGGGAACTGAGCAGTGTGTTGAACCACAGATCATATGTGTTCGTTTGACATGGATTCTTCTACTGAGATTTTCTTGATGAGTAAATGTCTGAATTGATTTTCCAAAGGTCTCTGAAAGATTGCCCTATAGACTGTGTTGTTGACATCTTATTTTGCAAGATAAAACCAAAGAGGTGGAGTTGTATTGACTAAGGTGGATGGGCTGATGGTTCATAATAATCACTGGCACGAAGAAATCCCCATCAGAGAATTATTGGGTGGAGCCATTCAATTTATTTAGAGCACCCAAGAGGATCTAAGCACCACAATGGGCTCTGCCGCCTGCAGATCATCAGGAGCCTAACCTCCACCCATCTGCCCTCTTCTCCCACCCTGCATTTTCTTTGCCAGTGGCTACTCAGACCAGGCCCTGCCCTCTCCATTTTCTCCTCTCTCCACTTAATTAACCCATTGATCAGGACACACATAAATTAGTCCTCTGGAGAGGCCCTCACAGAGCTCTCCTACCCAACCCTCACACCCCTCACCCAAGAGCCGTTTTTTTCATTGGCCGCCCCGTCACAAACCAGGTCCCAGAGCCACGCTGAGCCGCAGTTGTGTCATCCTCCAAAGCCCAATGTATTTTTCAGAATGTACAGTCGATGCAGCTGCTCACTGACATACGGCAAGTTAGCAAAAGCCAGAAAGCGTGGAAAGGGAAATTAAAGCGAGTGGAGATCTGGGAGTTTTGGTCGAGGTCAGCCCCGCATTCGTACAACCCCTCAAGTCATTAGACTCACATGGCTCAACCTTTTCACAGCACCCCCCTTGTGTCTGTAAATGTTTTCCCTCCCTTTCACCCCTCTCAGCCTGACCTGTTCTCCAGAGCAGGGTGCTGGGTGCGTGTTTAGAGATTTGCCCAATTAGGCGGATCTCTGGAAACATTATGGAGGAAGCCCCCACCCTCCCCCAACAGCAGCCCTTCCATTCTCACACACTCTTGTCTATTTCCTCCATTTCCGTTCAGCTCTTTTACCCTTTCTTTTTGCTTTTGTTGCCTATTATTACATTATAACCTTTGCCTTTCCTTTAGTTTTAGTTTGGGACTAATGAGTTATTCAGGATTGCTATGTGGATCTAAAGTAGGAACACGCCTCATCTGTTATATTAATTTGGACAGACTAGGTCATTTTATTTAAATGCTCGGTAAACTGGTCCATGGTTCATTCATATTTAAAGGTTTACAGCAGGAGGCAGCGCCAGAGCCAATAATTTTCAATGAGCCTGCTCAACATATTAGGCGACTGTGGCAAATTTACAATTTAGGTGCATATAAAAGGCTAATTCTGACCAGAGCTTTGTCATGATAAAGTTTATGTTGCCTAGTGGGCTGCTCAAATTACCGTGAAAAGCGCTTGTAGTGATTACGATTCTAGTGCTATTTCACCAATACAGATCAAAAAGTCTGGAACATCATCCTACGCAAGTGCTGTTGAAATAATTTGCTTATTGACAATAGAGTAATAAGTTTGACTTTCCCTTGTTAAGAGCATAGAGAAAAACTGTGATCAACTAATGCACCTGTGCTGTTGTGGGGAGAAGGCAGAAGAGCCAACTGCAAACCTGTTGCAGGACAGTTTTCATCTGCACAGGGAGGCAACAATCAGGCTAATGCTGTATTCATGTCATTTCAGTTAATCCATGCAAGCAGCTGAGTGGAAAAAACCTGCAACTTCTGAAATATCAGGGATCTATAACAGTTACAGCAACATACATGTGTAAAATAGTAAGTACTGAAATATCTACTATGTTAAAGGGCTCATATTTATCTAAACCTACTTTTATTAGTCTGTGGTTCATTTATTTGAGTATTTAGACCATAATAGTTCATAAAGTTAGAATTTGAACCCTCCAGGTGCTACAAAACTATCTTTATATTCATTTTGGCAAAAATTTAGTGGATTCCTACAACCTGTTTTAATTCCTGCTTAATTTGTTACATCATGACATTTGCACATATGAGGTAAAGACTTCCAACGAACATTTCTCCGAGTTCGACATAATTGTTTATCAGCAGCAGCGGTTGTTGTAAAAACTGAAAATATGTCCAAAATTTGAGCCCATTACCTAAAATGCGCAGTTGTTGATTGTATTAACGAACACAAGTGTCTGCACAGGACAGAGCAGCACAGCCAACAACCTGGAGGGGGCGGGGCCTGAAGTGGGTCATGTGCATTTAATGGGCCAGCGCTCCAAACCACCTTTCTGGTGTCATTACTCAGAAATAGGGTTGAAGATGGACCTGTGGAGTTGAATGA
>JAQQZY010000011.1:4947677-4958357 GCA_030068375.1 Ostorhinchus rueppellii | reverse complement strand
AAACAAACAAACAAACAAACAAACAAACAAACAAACAGGCATCACAAGACTGTCAAGACAGTGCTTTTCTGGCACGTTTAAAGAAAATAAATAAATAAACAAACAGGTCAGTCACAATATAAAGAACTAAAATGTATTTACAGGTAACCTATTTACTTTGTGGAAAACAGGCTCCCATAATTTGTTACATTTGTTGACAGTTATTTCAGGTGCACCTCATTTTTTTCCAACTTTATCTTAATAAATTGCATTTATGAAGCACTTTTCATTCAGAGGAATCTCACAGTGCAACAGAGAGAAGGCCGCCCAGTTAAACAAATAAAATACTACATCAAGATTTGGGAATACACCGATAGCACTTTTTTCCAGACTGTGTACAAGTACGACGACTATCATTTGAGTACTTGCCGATACTGAGTACTGATATGAGTACTTAGTAATCCCATTACAGTTGATAGTTCCTTTTCAAATGTGCGTTATTGTGGTTGTCGTTAGTGTGACTGGAACAAAGCGCTGCTACTGACATTTAATGTGTTGGAACACAGGTGTCAAACATGCGACCTGGGGGCCAAAGGGTTCATTCTGGCCCTTAGGATGAATTTGTGAAATGCAAAAATTACACTGAAGAGATGAACAATCCAGGATTTTAAAATCATTTTACGTCAATTCAATCTAAAGTGGATCTGACCAGTAAAATACTATCATAATAACCTATAAATAATGAAACATGCTAATGACTCTTTTTTTATTGTATAAAAAAAAGTAAAATTACACAAAAAATATTTACATTTACAGCCAGTTATTAAAAAAACATTAATAACCTGAAATCTACTAAGAGAAGTATGTGGAATTTTAATAATATTCTGCCTTTTATTTAATGTCTTGTGCATTTGTAGATCCACTGTGATCTGCAAGTTGTGATTTACATGTATAAATGATAAACTAAGGCGTAATATTGTTAAAATTGCACTTATTTTGCTGAAGGATTTTCAGGTTGTTCATATTTGTTCATGTTATGTTCGAGTACAATTCATAGACATAAACATTTTCATTACTTCATTTTAATTGATATTATTTCACTGGTCCGGCCCACTTTATACCATATCAGGCTGCATGTGGCCCCTGAACTAAAATGAGTTTGACACCCCTGTGTTGGAATGAGCGTTTGTCAATCAATCCAACCGGGGGGCGCCGCTCTGAATGAACCATACTGGACAAATACCACAAAGAAAAGTCACGTTTTATGAAGAAGAAGAAGAAGAAGAAGAAGAAGAAGAAGAAAGTCAGTGATAACAAGCATGGAGACGTCAGAGGAGGTAATACTACTGTGGATACTAATGCTGATATTGATGAGGGTATTTGTCATAAATATGTCAGTAGTTTTTCACAGTCGCTCTTTGAACAGATCCTCTACCTCCACAGTTCCAGGTGGTTCTGCTTTAGAAGATAATATGATGACCTTTATATGGCTTTGGGTACGCATGCGCTCGCTCCTGAAAAACCGAATTATGTATGGGATCTACACAGAGGACGGACAGTACGCTCCATCTGTATCCGTCTGAATCTTTAATATAACTTTCAGTCACTGTTACTTTCGTCACCGTCATTTATTTTGAAAAATCTCCACACTTCTGACATCACTCCTCCGCCGTGTACCTGCTACGCTATGAGGTGAACGTCACACTATCGTCAAGTGGTATCAGCGTGTTTGTATCGGAGCACTTTTACAAGTACAAGTAGTACGACACATATTCAGTATCGGACTGATACTGGTATCGGTATCAGTATTGGTGCATCCCTTTTAAGAATAAAAGACTAAACAAATAAAACAAAGCGTCATGTTGGCCATAAAAAGCCTGTCTAAACAGAAATGTCTTCAGTCCCTTTTTGAAATCCAGTCCAATCCTATCGAATCCAGTCTAGTCCAGTCCAGTCTAGTCCAGTCCAGTCGTATCCCATCCAACTTTATTTGTAAAGCACTGTAAAACAACCTCCTCTTTGCCTGTTCTCCTTGGCCTTTTAACTCTTTTGCAACATTGATATTTTGTTCTTTTTCACATTTTAACTTGTTTTATTTATTTGATTTTAATGTTTTTTTTATGCTTTTTATTAATTTGTATTGTGTTTCTAGTGTTCTGTACAGCACTTTGGTCCACTGCGGTTGTTTTAAAGTGCTTTATAAATAAAGTTGGATTGAAATGTAACCACAGTGGACCAAAGTGCTGTACAGGAAAATAATTAAATGAATAAAGAACAACAGAATAAAATACAAGAATAGATTAAAAACATGCAATCTGTACAATTAAAAACAAATTAAAAATAAGTGCAAAAAACCAATTCCAAATAAAACAACTGAATAAGAACGATACAGTTAAAACATCATTATAGTCGATTCTAAAAGGGATCGGTCGCCGGTGGAGTTTACGGAGAACAGGAGGGACACGAGTATGAAATATCACAGCATTTTCTCAAATTAGATTCTGTTTTTTCCGGCATTATTGCAGATTCACAGTGCATTAGCGGCAGGACACAACACACTCCGAGGTCCGCAACCCGTCTGCAATACCTCGTCGTCCCTAGTCAATATTCCCAAACTGGATTGATGTGTGTTTATTGCATGGCTTTTTGTGGCCTGAGGCGTGAATGAGTGGGTTTGCAGCTCTGCAGGGAGAGAGAAAACAGTACAAGATTACACGCTCGTGTTCCACTCCTGGGCCAGACTCTGTCACACGCTCGCCTCAATCTAATAAACACATGTCTTTATTGATCTAGTCCCGCACTCCTGCATGTGTTGTGTTTTTCAACTCGTATTCTGCAAACGCACCGTCCTCCATCATTTTTGATCTTAAATGAAGAGCATGAAATAGAGGCTGTGAGATGTAATTAGTCATAGTTTTGTCATTTCTATCATCGTAAAGAGTACAAATGATAAAGGAGGCGAAGGCTGGAGACAGAAGGGCAGCCGGTTCGATTCCACAGACCTGAAAGCGTTGACTGATGCGCCCTTGAGCAAGGCACTTAACCCCCTATTTGCTACTGGGGGTCTGACATGGCAGCACACTGCTCTAAGTCTGCAGTGTGGGGTGTGTTCCTGCATGTTAGGGGTTAAAACCACACGGTCAGGATCCACACACAATATAAGTACTGTGCTCTCTGTTTTTAAAAAATAATTTAACAATATAAACTACCGGCAAAACTTGTGAAATGCGATATGGATGTACAGAATTGCGATAACAATAATATTGCGATGTTTTTCATTCACTCATTCTCTTGAATGTTCATAGATTTAGTTGTTTTTGTTCCATATCAGCCAACACAGTGGACACTTATGCACCACCACAAACACTGCAGTTAAGAACATTACTGTCACTCTAATGTTCTTGATAAACTTCATCTGACATATTTGAGTGTAAATCAAGTGCTTGTTATTGTTTTTAGACTGTTATTAACAAGAAAAGTTGTGTTTTTTTTTTGCATATACATGTCCATGAAGTGAGTAATGATGAGTATTAGAGGATATTAAAATGTGTGAAAGTATCAGATTAGCTGCATTAACCCTAGAACACTTTCTCTATAAAAAGTAACACCATCACCATCGCCGGGTGATAATATACCCAACAAAAAGTACTTGTCATAAAAATAGATCAAAATATGACAACACATGACAAATTAGAGTGGTTTTCTTTTATATTCAACTGTGGCATGTTCAACAAAATGAAAAAAAAAAAAGTCATGGGAGGAGCCAAAAAAATGCTCCAAAATTACTGAAACATTAGGAATTCAAGAACAAAAAATTCTTTAAAATAAATTAATAAATAAATAATAATACTACTAATAATAATAATAATGTTGTAAACGTGGTGTTTGCTCCACCCATTCCTGGGTCATGTGACACTTCCCTGGTGAAGGCACAGACTCCTGGACACTCAAACACAACAGATTGAAAATCATGTAAATATATTTGCTTTATTTCATAATTTGTACACAGTATATCAGAAAATGCATGTTTCTTTGCTTCAAAAATTAAACACATGATGTCCAGTTTAGTGGACATTTTTGTAATTCCATGAAACATAGCTTCACAAAAAAACCTGCATTTTTTTAATGTCTAAAAAGAGGAATAAAATTGCTCTTGATGAAAGTTCACATAATTCATGCACGAAAGGGTCAAACACATTAAACAATCAGCACATTTTGCCACGGCATTGAATTAAAACCTGATGTACTTTATCCATTTTCATGAGCGCTCTTCTTCCCGTCTGACAGAGATCCTAAACTAGAGCAAGAAAAATAATAGACAGCAGCAGCTGCGCCCAACATCATATTTTACCCATGTTTATTTAAAAGTGACGGCTCCCAAAACAACAATGTCTCATTGTGTTAAATGGCTGTTGCCTCTGTTCCTCTCTGTTGCATACAGTCATCGCCGCCTCCGCTTGGAACTCTGGTGGGAGGGGCTAAGGCCTGAGGGGAGGAGATGAGGAAAGGAGTTGAGGATGCACAGGCAGTCGGATGTGAAAAGGAGTCTGCTGTTGATGTCGAGCTGCAGAAAAGAGGCACTGAGAGAGTCTGGCAAGGCTTTAAATGCCACTCTTAAGATTTTTCTGGTATTTATCATGGATTGAAGCAACTGAGAATGTCAGGGAAGGTGGACATTTTTAAGGCACGGAACCATTATGGTTAATTTTACACTGTTGTCAGGAAGCTGCAATAAAATGCATTTAACCCGTAAACACCCAAACGCCCACCGACGACCAAAACCATCTACTGATCAGATATGATTAATACCTGCTGATCCATTTATCCTATCAATACATGGAAATAATTGGTGCAAAATACAGTTTATCATGTTTTCATGGTCATCAGATATGACCCATGTGGATGTTCAGAGGCTCTGTAGTTACCATGGAAACACTGTCATCTTCTACAACATTGATTCACCCGTAAAATCTATAAAACAGCAGTGGATGGACACCCTTGGGTTTTATTTAACTCATGATATATTTGCTGAAAATGTCTGTTTTTCTTCAGTTTTCTCTGTTTCTGATATAACTTTCAACTGTAATCGGAGCTTTAACCCCCAGATGCCTATTGTTGCGAATTCACATCAAACCCCCTCTGCTCCGAAATGCATCCAAAATACTTGAAAGGAAAACTACAAATGAATTTTTTTTTTCCATAATTGGAAATAAATTCAGGCATCAGGGGGTTAGTGAACATCCACAGGATCAGTGAATTAAATATAGGAAAATACCTGATGGTCACTGAAAAAATGTAAAATACAGAGGGTAATGTCATAAAAAATGGTGATAAATGCTAAAAAAAAAAAAAAAAAAAAAAGTTAAGAACTGCCCCAAAATTAGCACTGGGTGTTTATGGGTCAAGCTTTTAATTGGTAATTGATACTAATGATGAAGGTGCAAAAAACTAGCATATGTTATTGCAGCTGATACGATTTGTCCTCTGACAAAAGGCCGGAGAGTTCCCTTCCAGGTGGTTGCCATAGCGACAGCAGTACAAGACCTGCAGTGTTTGTCCTTGTGAGGTTTTGAGATGAGGCTGAGACGTGTACGTAGAAGCACATGCGTGTTTGTGTGCGCCGTCTGCCCGACCAGGTGGAGCTAAAGCGATTGTGGTCAGCGCTCGAGTTTCGTGCGTCAGTTGAACCACAGCGACATGGAGTTAGAGGAGAGAGAGAGAGGGAGCGAGAGAGAGAGCGAGAGAGAGAGCGAGAGGGAAATGTAGTGCGAGGTACTGAGGTTGACAGAAGACCAGAAAATGATGAAAATGGTCACGGAGAGATTTAAGGCAGCAGCCGACTCCAAGGTGGACTGCAAAGAGGGTAGTAGGACACAAAACACCAGGGGATTACAGAGGATGAGACGTAAAGGGGAAACTCACGGGCCCTGAACTTTTTATGTGGTTGATTTTTAGGCAACGAACCTGTGAACATTTGGATAGTAAGAGACACGACACAAGAAGAGGTGGTACAGACTGAAGGTCGGAGGGTTGTGTTCTTAAGAGGCTCTTACAGATTCTTCTTCATCATCATCTCCTTCTTGTTCTCCTCTTTCATCTTCATCTTCCTCTTTTTCTATTTCTTCTCATTCTCCTTGTTCTTCTCATTCTTGCTCTCCTTCTGCTTCTTCTAGCTCTACTTCTCCTCCTTATTCTTCTCCTTCCCCTTGTCCTTCATCTTTTCCTTGTTCTCCTTCTCATTCTCTTTGTTCGTCATCTTCTCATTGCTCTTGTCTTTCTTCTCCTTCTTCTCCTTGTTCTCCTTCTCCTCCTCCTCCTTGTTCTTCTCCTTCCTTGTCTTCTCCTTCTTCCTCTTCTCCTTCTTCTCCTTGTTCTCCTTCTCCTCCTCCTCCTTGTTCTTCTCCTTCCTTGTCTTCTTCTCCTTCTTCTTCTCCTTCTTCTTCTCCTTCTTCTTCTCATCCCCTTTCACCACAGTGTTGAATTAACAATATGACTTCCTATTGTGAAAACAACATAAAAGAGGCAACTGTGGGCTGATGTGCCCTTGAGCAAGGCATTTTAACCCCCACACTCCCAATTTTCCCCCCAGGCACCTGTCATGCTAGCCCACTGCTCCTGGTGTTCAGTGTGTGGTGTACTCTGTTCCATGTTCAGTTCGTGATGGGTTCAAGTCAGAGCGTTATGTGTCTGCACGTACAGTATATGTGATAAATATGAAAGATAGTTTCTCTTCAAAGACAAACCATCAACAGCCAAGTTTTGTCATAAATGTTGACTTTTAATAAAGACATAAGCTGTACTTATATTAATGACAGCAAAACCCATATTTTCTCAGTAACACTGAACAAAATGAAAAGTAAAAGGACGAGAACTCCTGAGACTGAAAAGCAATTAATATTCTAAAAACAATATATCAAAAGGTCACAGAAGGGCTGTGGAATTTCAGCACAAAAACACTGAGAGCTCGTCTAATAATTACACTTATTTTGCTGTTGTTGAAGAGGAGTCCTCCGTATACGGGCCTTTGTGAAAGAGGAAGATGAAAAAACGTTTCAGTGTCTTTGGTCGTGGTTTAAAAAATGGTCAGACTTTATTTGATGAGTTTGTTCAGAACAGCTCATGAACTGCACATGAAGCGTTCATGACTGTTTCATGACACGACTCAACATTCATACCAACCCTTTCATGAATATGGAAGACAAAACGATGACAACTTGTCAAAATAAAAGTCCAACAATCACAAAGCAGCATTGCTGTTTTTTTTGTTTTGTTTTTTGTTTTGTTTTATCTTAGTCAATGAGGAAGAGAATTTTCAACATTTTAGTTTTTTGTTTATTTTATGACAGTAACCTTTGAAGGATACATAATTTGTAGCTTAGAATGGTTGGACATTTCCCTGAAGCAAAAGATGAGAAATTAGCAAAGGTTACATTATAAAATTAGAAAAGCACTCAGACCTCCGCCAAGATAGTGTTTGTACTTTTTAATTTAAAAAAAATTTTTTTTTAAACCTCTGCCAAGGAGGTTAAGCTTTTGTCAGGGTTTGTTTGTTTGTTTGTTTCTTAGCAACATAACTCAAAAATTTATGGACAGATTTCGATAAAATTTCCAGGATATGTCTGCTCTGGTTTTAAGGTTGAGTTTGTACTTTTTTTAGGTAGTATTTGTACTTTCCTCCACTCGATGGCACTGAATGACCTCATATGCAGCTCAGTGCCATCATGTCCTATCTTGCAATGATAAAGAATCGTTAAAAAAATTCCTGGATCCAGACGATGATCCGGATCGTCTCCAAAATTTAATCATCTCTTTCTTGACCCAGAGCGGACATATCCTGAAAATTTAATCAAAATCCATCCATAACTTTTTGAGTTATGTTGCTAAGAAACAAACAAACAAACAAACCTCGGCAAAAACATAACATCCTTGGCAGAAGTAACAAATACATTTTTAAGATACAAAAAATAGTTTCCTGGACCATGTTGTGTCTTTCTGGCAGTGGACGAGCCCATTGAGTCAGGTGTGACGTGGCTTGGAATAAAAACGGTGATGCTGCTTCGCAATTGTTGGATTTTTATTTTGAGAAGTTTTCATTGTTTTGTCTTCCACATTCATGAAAGGGTTGGTATGAATGTTGAGTCATGTCTCATGAAACGGTCACGAATGCGTCATGTGCAGTTCATGACAGCTGTTATGAATGTGTGAAGTAAAATGTCACCGAAAAGACAGAACGTTCCATTGAACAGCGAGGACCGTGGTCTCCGTCTGCTGCTGCGATCTACGTCTGCTTAACAACCAAAAGGAATCCACTAAGAAATGACACACAGAGGGCATTGCATTTGTACAGATTGTAAAGCCCTTTGAGGCGAGTCTCTGATTCGCGGTACTGGGTTATATAAATAAAATGTAATTGAATGAAGAGCCGTGCAGTCGTTCACCTTGGAGAACTTGTTGGAAGCAAAGTCCAGCTGCACAAAAGTTGAAAGTAAAGAAAAGACAAAGACACTCCCTTACATCTACGCAGCCGTATTAATATTTCATCCCCTTCGTCCCGTGTCACTCCCCATTCACTGTGATTGTACAGAGTTCGCTCCCATTTGTCCTCCCTCACTTTTCCCGTGTCTCTCCCTGTGTCTGCATGTGTAACGGCTGACTCAGCAGCCCCTGTCATCTCTTCAGACAGCGTGGGGGCGGAGCTGCGTCTGTCTAGCACGCTACACATCACAAATAAAACGTCCATTTGGTCAAGAGCACATAATTGGATGGATTGCTTTTTTTTTTTTTTTGATGAAACATGCACAAAAACAAGACAAATCAACAATGCACTTTTTATTGTTGGTGGGTCCACATGAGGTGTTGGTCCCAGTTGGTGACGGCCAGTCAGACCCCGTGGCCTCAGAATGGTCTGGTGCTGACATTAGCTCCAATTAGCCTCCCCCTATCTGGGTGTTTTAGATCAGTGTTAAGTGGTTAGAGATAAGAGGCGCCGTGCTCCCTCCAAAGCCTGCGTCTCCTGCAGATGAGCCGTATTCTCCTGAGCCGTGACCGCAGCAGTCATTTGGAGCAGCCCCCGTCACTGCAGCCATTACACACCTCGTTGGATTAGAAGTGAGCGGCGGAATCATGGTGTGGTAAAAGGTTTTGGGGGGGTGGGGGGTGGGGTGTATTTGTATGACACCTCATGTCTGTCAGGCTCTGACTGCATCCAAGTGTTTTATTGGTGTGTGGAGGTGATCTGGTTATAGACTGTGGGGCAGCTGTGGAAGAGGTGACTGGAGAGTTGGTTTGTGACTGAAGGGTTGCTGGTTCCATTCCCTGCACTGGCAGAAACTTTTTGGCTGATGTGCTCTTGAGCAAGGCACCTAAACCCCCCGTTTGCTCCCCAGGCACCTAATATGGCGACTGCTGCTCCTAGTATGCAGAGTGTGATGCATGATGGTCTACTGACGGGTTAAAGGAAGAAGACACATTTTAGTGTGTGGTGCATGTTTATGTGTGTAACAAACTACTACTGACAATATTCTATTCTATTCTATTCTATTCTATTCTATTCTATTCTATTCTATTCTACATTGTTCTGTTCTATTGTGCATCGGGTCACTAAGAACATATACACAGTAAAAGTCACTGAATCTGAGTCAAATGTTTTTTATAGACATTGAATTATTACATGAGTTTATTTCTGCAGCAAATCAGACAGAAGTGATATTTTAATACTGACAACTGCCTTGTTTTTGAGTAAAAAGTTAATATGAAATTGTATTGTCCAATAAGTTAAATCTGTGTATGTTCAGGGGCGGTCCTCTACTCAAGCTGAAGTGCAGATACCTAAAGGGCTCATATTTATCTAAACCCACTTGTATTAGTCTTTGGTACATTTATTTATAATGACAATAGTTCAGACAGTTTGAATTTGAACCATCCAGCTGCTGCAAAACTATCTTTACACCGTATGGATATTGGAAAAAATTGAGTGGATTTCTACAACCTGTTTGAATTCCTGCTTTATTTGTTTCGTCTATAACTAGTTACTCAGATGTTTGACATAAAAGCACATCTTCACAAAGGCATTTTCTGCAGTTGTTACCCCCCCCTGTCCTCCTAGTGGGGGTCATCTAGCCTAGAAATCTAGATCACGTAGCAGCAGAAAATATTCTTGCCTAGTTTGTGGTCTAGCATCACATGGTAGGAGCCCATCATTGGTCCAACAAAAAGTATGTCGGACCAATCAAAACGCTCTGTGTAGTGAGTCATCGGGGCGGGCTTTGCACAATGACGACAGGGCTGTGTGAGGGCAAGATAGAAGAACAACCATAAAGAGCAACGAAGATGGATGTGGCTAACGAACTGTGCACGTCTGAATTGGCTTTTGTTGTCGGTTTTGTTAGAGTTGGACTTGGGCTTTTGTTTGAAAGTTGAGCAGGAAGAAACATCGAGTCATTGGTTTAAAGAAGGATGGATTTGCCGTTTTGCTACGGCTACGGTAACAGTCTAATATAGCAGCTGGATCTGCTTGGAGCCGTGTCCCTTCAGGTTTACCTCCAGGCCACTCCCCCCGTTTGTTTCCATCGTTCTGAATGCATCACACTGTCGGCTGCTCTGATTGGTCGTAGAACTGGCCTATTACGTGCAGGAACAGTTTGAATGACAACGGTTGACTCCGCCCACAGGCTTCAGCTCTGTCAGTGGTCCGATTCCAGA
>JAQQZY010000011.1:4765608-4776536 GCA_030068375.1 Ostorhinchus rueppellii | reverse complement strand
TAGATAGATAGATAGATAGATAGACAGACAGACAGACAGACAGACAGACAGACAGACAGACAGACAGACAGACAGACGTAGTTTATTCATCCCAAACTGGTAACTTATAATTATAAGGCTTCTGCTCCAACAATAGAGTGTAAAATCTCTCAGCTCTGTTGTTTTCGCTGTTTAATCAATGCTACAAATGCAACTTCATCTGGAAACTCACTCTCCTCATTAATATTTCAAGATTTTGCAAATTGTATCCAGCAGCAGAAGTAGCTCTGTGGTCCTGTAACGCTGCGAGACAGCAAGATGTGAGCGACCACACAGCAATAGAATAAAGAAAAGACAGATGGATAGGATAGCATTTGAGTGAGTTATCAGAGAGAGTGACAGATAAGGAACAGAGGGAACAGGAGTTCATTGAGAGATGGAAAAGAAAGTAGAAGAGTTGGACAGCAAAGGAGTGTATGCGAAGTATCACAGTTGACAAGAATGGAAAGGACGGATCAGGCAAGCGAAAGGGACACCAATCAACACCTCCTGATTGCTTCAGGTGTCCCACGGGAATGATCGATCTAAGGGGAAGGAGAGAGAAGAAGGGTAGGAGGACGGAAAGATAACCGCTCCAGACACTCGTCAAAGAATACAAAGGAGTGTCATATCCTCTGCCGTCTCTCATCTCCCTGCAGGCCACTCAGGGGAATGAGCCAAGATGGTTTGATGTTCAGATTGGCTCGGTTGTTGTTGACAGTAAATGGATGCTCCGACACTTCCTTCCCAAACGCATGTACGAGCCAGTCTGGTCACCCATCAATCACTCAACCTTTGTGTACGTAACTCATTACCTAAACC
Source organism: Ostorhinchus rueppellii (assembly GCA_030068375.1). Classification (NCBI taxonomy): domain Eukaryota; kingdom Metazoa; phylum Chordata; class Actinopteri; order Kurtiformes; family Apogonidae; genus Ostorhinchus; species Ostorhinchus rueppellii. The sequence continues at coordinate 4,775,696 of JAQQZY010000011.1, read as the reverse complement.
AAATGCAACTCAAAGCAGTAAAGTAGAAGGATGGTAGGACGCTCAATGCTCTGCTGCACTCGGTGGAACTGACGGAAAAGTGACAGATTGCATGTCCTCCAAAGGGTGCCACAGCAAATCCAAGTATAATCTGATTTATTTAACCCATAAGGACACAGTGTGACGTTTGCGTTAGTTCCCAAATGAATTTCTCTCTCTATTTAACCTTTCCTTAGTGATTTATCACCATTTATTATGATATTATCCTCTGAATCTTGCATTTTTTCCAGTGAAAATCATCTATTTTCCAATGTTTAATTGACTGATGTAGATGTTCATGAAAGCTCAGAGTAAAGTCAAAAATTATTACATCAAAACATGCACTTTTTCAGTAAAATATATCATAACTGTTCATCCAACTCCGTGGATTTTATTGGTGAGCCAATGTTGTAGAAGATGACAGTGTTTCCACGGTAACTACGAAGCCTCTGAACATCCACATAGGTCATATCTGATGACCATGAAAAGACAACAAACTGTATTTTATACCAGTTATTTCCATGCAGTGATTAGTGGTTGAACAGTTTTATCAGTAGATGCTTTTGGTCGAAACAGATGTTTGGGTCATTATGGGTGAAGTTTGTCTTTGGGTCAAAACACAGGAATGTCCTGTCAGAGAGCGAATTTTAATTGATTACCATTCCAACATTTCTTTCAATATAAAATAGGTCTTTGTTTTGGATATTCCCTTATGGTCCAACTAAAGCAAAAACAAATTTAAAAGTAAAAATGTGAGTCGTTTAGCAACACTAATCTGCCAAATTGTCTGGAAAATGTCCCATCAGACAGATGTCAAATAACGTGTTTTGACCCCTTTACATCATCATCATAACAGTAATGGATTAGATCTATAAAGTACTTTTCTATGAAGGAATACTCAAAGTGCGCACAGTGGATCCATTATTCCTTCACCCACACATTCCCACTCTGGTGGTGGTAAACTACATATGTATCCCTGATGGAAGCGTGGCTGCCAGTTCGCTCCAACGACCCTCCGACCACCAAACATTCATACATGTGAGTAGCAGCACTGAAGACAAGGACACAGCGGCCCAGTCCCAATTCACCCCTTGGCACTACCCCTTGAAACGGAGCTGCAAGGAGTAGGGGTTGAAACATTCTCCTATGAAATGGGACAACACTTCACGACCTGTTACATCATCAACGCCGCTATAAACAGATATGAAAACTTTGTTTCTGTGAATATTCCCCATGTTGTCAGCAGCTGTAACCGGCTCTGTCCCATGGGCTTTGGTCTTTTTTTTTTTTTTTTTACGTCTATCAACTATAAACCACAGAAATGCGATCGATAACACATTGAAACAGCATTAAATTGTTGATTCAATGATTAAGTTGTTTACGAAGAAAGTCCTTACATCTGTGTGTTTCTTTCATCACTGCTGCACGTTTTGTCTCTGTTTACTTCCGTCTCACCAATGATCCAAACAGAATTATGTGAAACTCCTCCTACCCCTTCGTTCATTGTGTGGTCCTGGAAAATCTCCATTTCGAGGCCTACACAGCCCTTCGTCTCCGTCTAATTGAGAATTGGGACAACACTACCCCTTCACGTGATCGCGCAAAATGGAGGGGTAGGGGTAAGGGGTGAATTGGGATTCAGCCAACAGCACATGACTAGGATAGAACAGGGTTCAAACCGCCAACCCTTCAGTTACTGGACAACCTGCTTTACCTCCTGAGCCACGGCCACCCTACCGTACCATAAAAGACTCTCCTAAACCTAAGGGACACTTTCTAACTTGGAGCCTGCAGTTTGCTCAGTTGGAAATTTGAAGTATGTAAAGAGAAAACAAGTGCTTACCAAACCAAACTTGTCAGCAAAAATACTTGGACCCTTCCAGAGATGTTCCGCTTTCAAGGCACGTATTGAGCTGTAACACCTTAACAAACAAAAAGAATTGCAACTTAAGGCTGTGAAACATAATAGCGTCTAGCAGCTAAGAGTTCGGTGATGCCCACTTTATTCAAAGGGCAAAGATGTGCCTCGGAGTTCTTCTTAATCAAAGCTCAGTCATCCATACTAAGAGTGGGTGCAATAAAGAGGAAAGATTGACCCAATTATGTGTACCTGCTGATTACCTTGTCTCGGAGTTGCAGAGAGGCGCTCAATCCACGTCACCGCGGTCTAACAGTGTCTCCCACACACATCCTGTCTGCAGCCCCACCTCCAGCTCTTTGTTCCGCCTGTGACTTCTAATCACAAAGACGAGGCTGTGATGAGAACTAAACCAGCCGTGGTTGAGTCACGTTCATGTTCAGCTAACCCTAACATGACGGAAATCAATATCCTCCAGCGTCTCTCCACTCCTTCACCCTCTTTCTGCTATTCTCCACCCTGTCCACTCAATCCTCCCATCACCTCTATTTCCCCTTCCCAAGGCTGCTAATGAATTATGAAACTGTCTAATTCATATCCTCCGCAAAGTCTTACATCTTCCTAGCCTCAATATCTCACAGTGGTTCTCTTTGCCTTTGCTGAGTCTGAAGGCAGCCTTAGTCAAGGAAAACGAAGGTTACTTTTTTGTTGCATTCTCTCCCCGCTGGCACTCAGCAAATAGAGATGCAGATAATGGATCGAGGCGGCGAGAAATCTGAATGGATAGTGTCGGCTTTGAAAAAGGAGACTTAAGTTGAATAGCTGTGTTTGTTGACTTTCACTAAAGGATCAGGGCTCCTGTACGCTGCTTGTCACATTCATGAGCAGTATTAAGTAGATTTAATTGATTTAACAGGAGTTTCACAACCTAACAACACCTCCTCTCGTGGTGATAATTAACCAATCTTCTTTTGTTCCTGTCATAACATGTTAAACACTGGCTTTCACTTTTTGGAAATACTGATTTTTTTTTTTTCTCTCCCCTGTAGAAGTCATTTCAAAGCTGCTAATGAATTATCCAGCAACTGCTTAAGAATGTACAACTTGGACAGCCTGTACACTCGTCCTTTTAATCACAAATGTATTTAATAACAACATTTCACACTAAGGTATTTTATATCTCTGATTCAGGCCTCACAACATACACTTACAGGAATGAGGTCACACCAGCAAAGATATATCAAGATAATTTATGTTATGACCTTTTTCTCCTGTGGACCTAAGGAAGAATAGCTTGTTACCATGGCAACTGCTTATAATAAAGTCAATATACTATCCTCATCAGATATCCACAGCCCCCTATTCAGTAAGGATATCACAGTATAAGATGACATATGACAACACATTCAACCTTTCTCATGTCAAACTATCTTGGATAAATACTTAATATGCTTAATAATACTTAATAAAGGTATTTTTGATTTCACCACCTAAAATTCTGATCAACGTTAAAATCGCGTTTTCCGAGTGTTACCTGGCTGAAAGAGCTGCACTGAAACGGGATAAGTTCCAAATCTATCCCAGTGCAATTTCAGAATCAATCGTATTGGCTCAGACTCTTATTTAGACTTAAACTCTCCCAAAGAAACAAGCTCTGACAGTTTCAGATTCTTCTGTAAATTATTACAGACATTGCATCAGACAAACTAAATACTGGTTGCTCCCATTTGGCTTAAAAAATGCTCGCAGTTCAACTCACTTTTTGTGGTTTTGATTTACACATTCATACACACAAGCATTATGAATTAATAAAAACATGTTACATTGGTTTAAGAATCACCACAAATATCCCTGCATTTATTTCAAACTACATGTTTCATGTGTTAACTGTGCACAGATTAATCACACACACATACAGTAAGATGTGTTCATGATGGTCACTGAAGGACTGAATACAGTCCAGAAAACTCAATAAATACTTTCAGTTTGAGTCATTCTGCATGGATTAGAGGCCCATTCACGACTTTCAAAGGACAGATGTTTCACGTGTAGGTTTACGGCATTCAATCAAGATTCATTTACATCATATCACGTAGATGCAGGGTGCATCATTTCAACATGATTGGATCCTGCATATTAATTAGCTTGGATTGGCACCAGCATCAGTTTCACACACAGGGTGGGTGCCGTTTTGGTTATCATGGCGAATAACACCTTTCTTGTATCAACGACTCTGTAGACTCTGAAGTGTGTCTCAACAGGTTTATTGACTCTCAAAAGGGTGAAACTAGAAAGGGCGCACGAATATCCCAAACGAATTTGAATTGATAAATTATCGCAAATAAATACGCCGCAAAATAAAAGTCTTTTGCACATGGAAGTGTTAGGGTTGATATGAGATCTTTTGCCATTGGTCTTTTACTTGCGTTCCATTGTCCTTCCTGTTCATCTGGAAGCCCCAGTGTCTTGGTAGAAGATGGTTAAAGCTCAGTTCACACCCCAGCAGTGAACTGTTTGTCTGAGTCTACTTTTTGTCTGTATTTTACTCGAGGCACATATTTTTGAGAGGAAAAAAAACCCCCAAAATTAAACACTCAAGTATTATGAACCTCTAAGCCACAGGTGTCAAACATGCGGCCCAGGGCCCAAATCTGGCCCGTCGGATGAATTTGTGAAAGACAAATATTACACTTCGAATATTATCAATCAAGGACATTAAAATGGTTTTAGTTTTGGTTCCATGTTCAGCCCAATTCAATCTTAAGTGGATCAGAACCAGTTAAATACTATGATAATAACCTATAAATACTGAAAACTCACTCCGTCTTCTGTTGGTTTCACGATGAAAAAAGCAAAATTACATGAAAATTGTTACATTTGTACACTAGTCTTTCAAAATAAGACTCAACAAACATGAACAACCAGAAATGTCTTAAGAGGCTTAGGTATAACTGGACCAATATTCTGCCTGTTTCTAAATGTTTTGTGTATTTGTAGATCCATTGTGATCTGTAAGTTAATAAACTGAGAGAGAATATTGTTAAAATTGCACTTAAAAAATTTCAGTTTTTTCAAAGTTCATGTTATTCCCATTTTTTAAAAGATAGATTGTAAATGTAAAGTTTTTCATCATGTAATTTCACTTTTTTTCACTCTGAAACACAGACAAATGTATGCAGTTGTCATTAGTTATGCATTATTATGTCACTCCGGCCCACCACAGATCATATGGGGAAGATGTGGCCCCTGAAATGACACCCCTGTTGGAAGCTAAACCAATGACATGAGCTGCAGAGTGTTCGTTTTAACTCCAGGTGTAGAATAAAGTTTAATCTTTGGCCTCTGTGGCTGACCTCCTCACTCATTCTATAAGAGACCTTCAAACAGATTAGCAAAGGACAGTGATTTCATTAGCCATGCAGTGGACAGTGTGTGCGTGCGTGTTTATGCATGTGTGTAAATGTTAATGATATAAGAAATAGAGGGGTATCTAAATGAAAGCTGCGTAAAATGTCAGCTGCGTTTCGGTTTTCATTGTGGCTCCCTCTCTCCCCGTCTCTCACTCACTGTCTGTCTCTCATGCTCTCGCTTTGCAATTATAACCTCCATTAATTATGAATCAGGCCCTGGATGAACGAGGTGAAGCCGCTGCCACCGTCGATCCAGCCAGGCGGCAGAGAGACCTGGCAAACTCCTGAGCTGTTGACATCGCCTACGGAAGCACGGCGTTTTAATTTTCCATTAATTAATTCAGGTCGCTACTGGTATGAGCAGGGCGTGGAGGGAAAGGGGGAGGCAGGGAGGGGGAGCTACTGCAGAGCCGGAGAAGGGGAAGAGCGTGGTATATAACTATAATTATTGCACATTATTAGTAATGATAATAATATTGCTGATAGAGTTGAATTTATTTGCCCCTCAGCGTCACACTACTTCATTTCAGAATATGGAGTGATGAATTAATAAAAGTGCCTCAGATTTCCACTGACTGGCTCACATCGACTCGCTTTCCTCTTCTCTCTGTCTTTGACTGGTGCTTTCACCGGTAATATAGCATCACACAGACCCACTTTTTTTTTTTTTTTTTTTTTTTTACGGGAGCGAATATAGGAAAAAGGTGTAATCAACCAAATTGAGGCAAAGCGCAGTACTTTGTCCACTTCAATTCACCAGTGATGAGCGGTGTGCATCCTGCCTGCACAAGGTGACGGCTTTATAATCACAGGGAGAGGCAGCACACAGGTTGGGGTGGGAAACACCTCGCACGATCTGTCAAAATTTCATCACTACCAAACCCCAACCAGGCACTAGATCACCTCAAGTCACCTGAAGCAGTGCTGTGTGTTTTGATGAATAGACAAGGAGTGTTTTAGAGGTGTTTATTATAGTTGATGTCTATCATGAAAATACCACATGTTTGAAAATACCTTTCGTCGTACTTCCTGTCAGGTCAAAGCAAATGGGTATTTGAAGCGCTGAAAAGAGAAAATGTTCAAAAAAAAATAAAAAAAACTGCAGCTAAAATTAAAACAGGAGGATTTGTTTCAGCTTTTAACCCATGACGACCCAGTGCTACTTTTCTGACAGTTCACAAATGATTTTTTTCTCTATATTTAACATTTCTTAAGTGATTTAACCCCATTTATGAAAAAATAATCCTGCGTGTTTTGCATTTCTCCAGTGAAAATCAAGTGTTTTCCAATATTTCATTTACTGATCATGTAGAGCGCAGGTGTCAAACATGCAGCCCGGCGGCTAAAACCAGCCCAACCTAAAGGGTCCAATTCAGCCCACAGGATGAATTAGTGAAATAAAAAACTTACACTGAAGATATGAACAGTCAAGGATGTTAAAATCATTTTAGGTCAATTCAATCTAAAATGGATCAGACCAGAAAAATACTGTCATAAGTATAAAGACTGAAAACCACAAATATTCCACCTTTATTTTAGTGTTAAAAAAAAGGAAAATTACACAAAAACTTTTACATTTCCACACTGGCCTTTTACAAAAAATATGAACAACCTCTAATGTCTAAAGAGAAGTATGTGTAATTTTTGCAACATTCTGCCTGTTATTAAATGTTTGGTGTATTTGTAGATCCACTGTGTTCTGTCATTTATAATGAACATGTGAAAATGAGAAACTGAGGACAAATAATGGCATAAATTGTTAAATTTACACTATTTTCTTAATAAATTTCATTTTTTTCCCACATTTTTCACCTGTTTTTAAACCATACTTTGTAGATGTAAACATTTTCATCATATAATTGTACTTTTTTCACTCTAAAACATAGAAGTTAAACAGCCACATTTTGGAACTGATATTATTTATGTTATTATTTGAATGATCTGGCCCATTTCAGGTCGTATTGAGCTGGATGTGGTCCCTGAACTAACAGGAGTTTGACAGCCCTGATATAGATGTTTACGAAAGCTCCGGTCGAAATTAAGGTTTGTATCAAAAAAAGAAATAAAACAAGAAAAGGGACTTTTTCAGCAAAGATGTCAAAAAATGAACATAAACCAAGCATTTCCATCCGCTGTCTCTGATCCAGCTCCATTGCTTTTACTGGTGAATCAATGTTGTAGAAGATGACAGTGTTTCCATGGTAACTGTGGCACTGCTGAACGTCTAATGACCATGAAAAGATGACAAACTGTATTTTACACCCATTATTTATGTGTATTGATAGGATTAATGATTTAACAGGTATTAAACAGTTTAGATCAGATGATGCTTTTGGTCAGTGGTGGATGTTTGGGTCTTTATGGGTTAATAATGCAACATGTTTCTCTCTCTCTCTCTCTCTCTCTCTCTCTCTCTCTCTCTCTCTCTCACCTTCGACACCTTAGAACTCTCTGTTCTGACAGATTGGATAGTTAGAATGAGTCATCCAAAGCACCTGGCACATCGAGGGGCTCCATTTTGTTGCATGTCACTTTGGTTTCGTACTGAGACACACAACACATTGGCATAACGTCAAAACTCTTTACTCTAAATACTCTCATGATGATCTAATGGTCATTTTTTTTACATTTAAAAGTGTAAATATTACATGTAGCTTCTTTAGGATAATCTAAACTCACAGGCTTCATGATTCAATTCAAATGAATCAGTCATATCAGGCTGTCAAAGTCTGTTTCTTTCAGTGGCCACATTCAGCCCAGTTTGATCTCCAGTGGGCCAGACCTGTCAAATAACAGCCTAGTAGCCTATAAGTAATGACAATCCAAATGTTTTACTGCAAAAAATGACATTAAATTATGAAAACATTTACATTTTACCACCTATCCAAACAAAAAACATGTGAATAACCGGAAAAAACTGAAATTTCTGAAGAATAATAAGAAATAATAAGAAAAATTTGCTCAATGTTCTGCCTCAACTTTTGATTCATACATGTGCGTTACAGATCAGATCATACAATGGCCCAAAACAGGCAAAATATTATTAAAATTGCACTGATTTTTCTTTAATTTCAATTTCTTCCGATTTGTTCAGGTTATTGATGTTTTATTATGAAAGGATATCAGAATTTAATGTTCTTTAATAAATAGAAAAATTGGTGTTCCCCTGATGTCATTATTTTTTTCACATTAAACCAAGAAAAAAATCATTACTTCGTCATTACTTCGAGGTTTTCTAACCCTTGACTGTTAATATCATCTTCACTTTGCACAGTTCATCCCACAGAGCCAGATTGGAACCCTTGGTGAGCCAGTTTTGGCCCCCGGGGGCCGCATGTTTGACACCTGTGAATTATATCAATTATAAGTATGGTCTTTAAATGCATTTCAACGTACCGCCCCCTCTTTCTATATAACAGCAAGTGTCTTTTTTTGTTTGTTTGTGTGTTTGTTAATTAATACAAGGTGTTATATGATTCTGAACTCCCTGTTATTTAAAGCGTCTACAATCGTCTATAAATATAAACATTGGTGCCAGTATAATGTGTGACACACCTCAGTACATAAATATCACAAAAACACAACACAAATCCCTCTGTGAGTAGAGGTGTGATATATTCCCCGGCCACACAATTCCATTTGAGGATGATATCTGCATCACAATGTTTTCTGAACCAAGAAATTTCCACACCTTTATGTTCTGTTTGTAAATCCCTGCTTGCCAGAGCTGCAGAAATCACACATGCATATAAATATATTTGGCGCTACCCGGTGTGTGATCTTACTGTGTATTCTCTGGTGTTCTGCTGCCGTTTTCAATAGCAATTAGCAAGTCTAATGGCACATCGACTGCCTTCACCCTCCTTTCGTCAGCTCAGCACACTGTCCCTCTTTTTAGCATGCTCTGTTCAGCATCACAGGACGCCCCTTTGATAGAATCCATACACTGAGGTCATCACTCTTCACCCCGGTGTCAGGTCACAACACAGGAAGCGTTTCATCCAAAACCTGTTGCGGATTAAGCGCGCTCATCTGGCAGCGCGCGAGATTAACGGGTGTTGTCACAGGCCATCGCCGACAGATGGCTAGGCTATCATTAGCATCTTAATCATTGTGGTTATCTGCTGCTGATAGCCATCGCAACGCAGGCCAATTTCAACAGACTTGCACTGAATAGCCTGATTTGATCTTTCCACCGCCTGGGTGACACTGAGCTTAAACGTTCCAGCATCAGACGCCATTTAAAAATATATCGCTTAAAAGACCCGTAAGTAATATTTAAGCGCCTTTGTGACAGGTTAAAGTGCATTACTCTTATGAAATGTTCTCTAGAGCAGTGTTTCCTAAACTTTTTCGAAGTACAGCACATATTTTACGTTTGAAAAATCACAAGGCACACATCAGGGCTGCTGGGGCGTTTGTGTGACGTTCTGAACAGTGAACCAAGACCCAATGAGCAGAAACACCCATGGCTTTGAATAAAAGAGTAACAGGTTATTGTACAAAAAAAAATGGACACACAAAAACACAATGTCCAAATCCAATAGGGGTGATCCAACTCGGTGGTGGAACAGCCAGGCCAAGGGTCAAACTCGTCATTACTTGGTCCAGTTTTAATCCTTCAAACTGCCCTTAAAGCTGTGAAACGGGGCTTTCTGATGCTATTACTCGCAGCCACTTCCCTATCCAAACCCACCAAAAAGAGTGCACAGACAAGACAAAAGACAGTTTTTGGGAAGGAAAAAGTGTCCTCTGTGCCACAAAAGCACACCTTGGATGTGTGATGTGTGTCATGTGGGTCT